>JBAMJV010009026.1:5000-23197 GCA_037951105.1 Echinarachnius parma | reverse complement strand
CCCAGCCAACCCACCGTCAGACAAACACCTGTCGTTAGGCGAGGCGAGAACACAGACGTCAGGAGAGGTAACTTTCATTTTTTTTTTTTTTTTTTTCAATTTCAATTTTATGTTCGTTTCCAACCAAATTATACATATCGAATATAATCGAAAGCAAAATAGACGTCAGGAGAGGTAACTTTAAATTTTCTTTTTTCAATTTCACTTTTATGTTCGTTTCCAACCAAATTATTCATCATAAATCAAATATAATCAAAAGAAAAATAGATTTAATAATCAATTAGTCTTTTCCCATTCCCTACTAGATTTTTGAAATCCCCATAAGATTCTTCTGAATGATGGATGATAGTTTCATAGATGATAAACAATGTTTACCTACACATTTATGTAATCATTTATTATTTTCCTGTCGATTTGTACTACTATAATAAAGCGTTTATGGGCGCTTTTCATTAAGTCGTATATATCTCCCAAATTAGAAAAACATTCGAAAAACATGGTTTACACATTTTATTCTTCTGTTCCATGACCCAATCAACAAGGTAGATAGAGGCATGAAAGCTCCTAGTTATTTTGGTTGAATTTAACAAAGTTAATGGACCCACTTTAAGAGAAGTCATCTGGATACGTTTACATAGATAGCTTAAAGGGGTAGTTTAGTTTTGGTAGAGAGGGCGCTGCACATCACAATTTTTTTGTGAGATAATGAAAAACTGAGTGTCGAATTTGAGAGAACATGCAATTTTAATGGCAGAATAAACTTTATTTGGTCAAAATCGGTCCAGAAACGGCTGAAATATCAATAAATATATTTGATCTTATAATTATTAGGGGCCCAAATAATCAGATGATTTTTTTCAAAAAATTAAAAAAATGCTTACACTTTTTCAAAAATTATCAAAGCGTTTTTTAAATAGTTGTTGATGATCTATCTACTTAATCATTATTTCAATAGAACATCACATGCATTATTTTGTATGAAAAATGGTTGAAACCAATGCCTTTTTAGAAAGCGCCCTCTTGTGTTTTAATGGCTCTTTTTTTAATGATAACAGGCTTTTTACTTAGTCGTTTGTAATTTTGTATACCTTTCGAGCATGATGGAGTAATAACTATTAGTTTATAATGTTACTGTCCAGGTTTGATTACTAAAGTTCAGCCTTACCAAAACTGTACTACCCCTTTAAATGGGACCACCACGCAGAGAGCAACAAAGGGTTATGTGTTTTGGTACCGTTGTTTGATACAAGTTAGATGTCAAACACTTTTCAAAGGGTTGTGTAATTCATAAAAAAAGCAATTACTGACCGAAAACTACGGAATTAACAGGGCCGATGGTTCCGTAAGCGCCAAACGTTTGCGAGCGCGCCAATTCTATACACGCGTACGTTTGGAGACATTCAAATAACAGAAGACTCGTAGTATAAGTATATAATTTTTCTGAACTTGCTGGTGGAGTGGACTACTTAAACTATTATCTTTCAATTATTAAAATATCATTTTGGGGTGGTGGTTCCTTTTTTTAGCCCCAATCGTCTATGATGCTTGTAAAGAAACTCATTGTCTATATATATACGATGCATTCAACACGTTAATTACACGTTCTGATGCATTTATAAACAGATCAGCAGAATGGTGTAATTATATGGGTATTGTGATAGGAGTTAACCACAGCACATATAGCGGGTTAAAGTGATCCATTAACTTTATATTTACCCCCCAAAAAAGTAATGTTTGAGACTTCAATCATGATTATACCAATATCATTGTAAGATTCTTGAGAATGATATGCGAGGATTTCAGATACTCTTGACTGCGGTCGGGAACCGTCTATAGACGCTCTAAAATCAATCCTAAATATATCCATGATTATGGAGACATTTGCAAAGTCAAAATCCATTTAATTTTCTGTTACTATTATAGCCAAACAACAAGGTACAAGATAATTGTTATTATTATATATCATGCGTGTAGTTCTTCTACTAGCTGAGGGGCGAATAATACCGCGTTTTAATCAGTGATAGAATGGAAAACATAGAATGGAAAAAATCATATTTGTTCATAAATCATTGAATCGTGGGAAAACTACATATAAACATCAAAATATCCAGATCATAATTATATAAGAAATGGGTCACTCTTATTTAGAACGCTACTTCGTAATCAGAGTAATGTCACAAACCTTGCCTGCAGCCAATATTTGTTTTTATTCCTTTTACAAGTATGGAAGAGACAAAGGACTGTAAAGGAGTTGCCGTGTTCTTTCATTGAGAATCTTTCATTACATTGAAAAGCGTAGAAACATGACACCTTTCTTCATACCTGAGGCAAGAACGTACGCCGATTAGAAAACCAAAATCAAAAGAAAAAGTAAAATATGAATTCCTGGATATTACTTAAACATACTACTCAGAAAGCGCCACTGTGGGCATCTCCTTTGTGTAGCTTTAACATCAACTGTAAAATATTAATGAAACTCGCAACAACCATACCTTCCGTTATTACTTTAAAACGTCAGTTAAGATGACCTCGAAGTCAGTTTACTTTCTGTTTGAATATTTTGTTGAACGGTTGTCTGCATAGTGCACATCTCCGGCTACTTTAAATGAACATACATTATTATTGATCTTCCTATTATCTACATATAATAATGTGTCCACAAAATGTAGGTTTTTAATCAAGATCTTCGGGATAACGCCTCTCTCGTCTAGACCGGGGGTCTTCTTACTATTTAATCACAAATCTTATCAAGCGCGTCGGACAAGATGCCACGCAACGTCATGAAATATGCATGTATATTGTATAGACCGAAGTCATGGAAGTCGAAATGCAGAGACGCTTTATAGAGAATAATTATGATAATTCACCCATGTCCGAGGCCCAACTGATAATCTCGCTTGTATTCACTTCATTCAACAAGAAGCGCCAACGAAATCTTATTGTATATTCGCTACATCATATTCCATGGTATAGTGACAAATATATTCCAACAATAGTAATAATAATCGTAAAGAAATAACAATCAGAATTCTTTGTACAATGAAGCTTCTTCAGTCAAAAAAAAAAAGTAATACAAACTTTGGTTAGCAATCGTAGTAAGTATCAATAATTCATATACTCTATCATTCAATATGTGGATTCAGCCTTCTTCATTCATAATGATGTTTCAAAATAAACGACCCGGGAAACAAAATCATTACTTCGTACCACAGAAATCATTTGTCAAAATACATCCGTATCGATGACAAAAGGAACTAATAATTTCGTCCATGGATTCTGTAGGTCCGATCGACGAAGATCTATTATAGTAAGCCATCAGGCATGTCAGGTATTATGTTCCAAAACCTTTTGTGAGGATGGAAGTTTAGTTAAAGGAACTAAAGAATGCATTGTACTTTGGCACTTATTCCATAGTTGATGACTTGTAAACTAGGTCTGCCGAAAAAAACTCCATGAAAATAAAGACAGTAGTGATTTTAGGCTAATTTTTTCCGATGCCAAATCTCACTTAGCAGCCAGCCCACATTGAGTGTCCAAAATCAGCAGCGTGATTGACATGTGATTGACAATTCATCGGCTTACGTCATTTACAGAATTTAGATAGGCGTCGTGTACTGGGCGAAGTTCTTTAGATGACGTCACATTTTGGCGATTTAAAAGGGGCGTTCCCAGGACAATTAGATATTTACTATTGACTTACCCAAAAATTGATTGATTTCTTGGGAAATGACTACCAAATTCTTTTTCTTGAGGAAAAATTACTTATAGAGAGCCTAATTGTGAAAACTAGGCCATCTAGACGCTGTAGTTCCTTTAAAGTTGGTGCGTCGTTATGTATTTTAGAGGGCGTTTTTCAAAGAGTTCATGGAGAGAGCTTTCGTCTTAGGACGGGATAAAACGCGACCGATACCGTCCATTCACTGTACATTCACTGTGCCGTGACGAGGACATAAGTACGTATACATAACATGAGTTAACATGCCTTTAGAGCTAGGCGACGAATAATACACGATATCCGTTCTGTTTTATGACCGGACACTATTTTGGCTGAGAACCGTCCTGAAATGATCGCGACGGAGGGATGATCGGGTTCACGCACGCGCAGAATGAGTTTTGATTAACTCTCCGTTCTCTTTGGCTACATCCATAAAAATAAAAGCGGTACGCGAAACGGGTGCAATAATGAGGATTCGGGCTGTTTTTGTATTTGTTTATTTAAGGACGGTATTGGTTGTGTATAACGAGCATGGTGGCTTAGCAGTTAGAGTGTCCGCCCAATGGACATAAATATTTTGGTACTTTATTTTGGGAAGTGCCCCGTTCCGCTTTTTTGGGGCCACCCTGTATAGGGCTAATGAATCGGGGATAGGCGCTGCCTTATGTGCCAAAATTGGCACGGGAAAGACTTTAACTTTTTAACTTTATTGGTTGTGTGAACGAACGTCCCGTCGCGTAATTTCCTCCCGTCGTAGAACAAATTTCGCTACTAATACGCACACCACGCGAGGCTCCATATCTTATGAATGTTGTAATAGTGGCATGAGCGTTCGAGTGTCACGTGCACGCTCATTGACGAAGCCAGCAACTGATTCAACAACATGGCGCCGCCCACTTAATTTGCTTAAAGGAATGTAGTAACTTTGTTGACATACTGCAGAAAGTGATGAATGGCTGATACAATGTATATTAATTGTTGTGATCTGGTATGTTCAGGGAGTAACAATTGAACATTTCACGTTAAATTAAAGTTATATCGCCGAGTAATACATGTAATAGGCAATAACGCAAAGTGATATTCACTAACTCATTGCACACGGTTTGCACTTTGTACACGGTTATGCCTATCCAGTGGAGAGTTAAAAATCCGAACACTTCAATCGTAAATATCTTTGTAACGATAGGTAAATTTGAAAGACCGAGTTTCTAGCTCAGTTGGTAGAGCACCGGTCTAGCAATCTTGATCGGGTTAGATATTACTTTATATCTGGTCAATTTCCCTATGTTTGAAATAATAATTTATCAAAGGTCAGTGCGATTTTAAAAGCATTGATAATACATAAACGTGATACAAAGCATTCATAAATGTACTTCTGACATTATCTTAATATATATAATAAAGTCTGCATGTAATGGTAAAATTGAAAATTAGAACTCAGCATTCGTATTAAATATACGTCACAATTACTAAATCACCCTTAAACTTGAATTTAGAAACAGCAACCATAAAAATTAAATAAATGTGAAATATTCCGTTGCATCAACGTGTGTCTATCTGTATAATCACACATTTTTTGTTATGGACGTTCAGTTATCCTATACTGAATTCGCCATTCATCCTGAGACCGGGAGTTAATTAATTAATAGTTTGATTAATTAAATAAAATGTTGCACACATCAGACAGCGGTATCAAACTGTTAGAAAAAGAACATATTAATTTGATGAATATGAGCAGTCATGCAGTGCCTATAACACCCTAGTTAAAGTGAGCCATTAACTTTGTCAAAATCAATCAAAATCACTTGGAGCTTTCACACTTTTCTTGTACCGTGTTGTTTGGCTTATGGTACAAACGAATGGAAATGGTTATTGATTTTTCAAATATCTCCCTAACTATTGAGATATTAAAGATTTGATTTAAAAGCGTTTCGGAAAGCTTTCCGATCGTAGACAAGTGTATCTGATTCGGATACTCAATCGTCTATAGTATCCGAAAACGGATACTTTATGCGAACGAACGGGGAACAAATCTTGTACATCAAATTTCACCCCTTTGTACTACGTTCATATTGTTTATTTTGTTTGAAAATGTCACATATCAGTCACAAGTTTCTCATAATGATATTGTTGTGTATATGATTGAAGTCTTAAAGGGGTAGTACAGTTTTGGTAAGGCTGAACTTTATTAATCAAACCTGGACAGTAACATTATAAACTAATAGTTATAACTCTACCATGTTCGAAAGGTATACAAAATTACAAACGACTAAGTAAAAAGCCTGTTATCATTCAAAAAGAGCCATTAAAACACAAGAGGGCGCTTTCTAAAAAAGCATTGGTTTCAACCATTTTTCATACAAAATTATGCATGTGATGTTTTATTGAAATAATGATTAAATAGAGAGAGCATCAACAACTATTTAAAAAACGCTTTTGAAAATTTTTGAAAAAGTGCAAGCATTTTTAAATTTTTTTTTTTTAATCATCTAATTATTTGGGCCCCAAATAATTATAAGATCAGATATATTTATTAATATTTCAGCCGTTTCTGGGTCGATTTTGACCAAATAAAGTTTATTCTGCCATCAAAATTGCATGTTCTCTCAAATTCGACACTCAGTTTTTCATTACCTCACAAAAAAATTGTGATGTGCAGCGCCCTCTCTACCAAAACTAAACTACCCCTTTAAATCTCACTTTTTGACAAATATTATAAATTTAATGGATCACTTTAATTGACAAAAACAATCAAAAATCAAAAAGAAAAATGTGACATGAAAATTATTTGTTTAAGAAAATTTAAAAAACAGTATATATGCACGCGGTACGCATCTGCAGTCATGTACTGTCATATACTGTCTAGACGCGATTAATAATATTGGTAATACCAAAAACGCCTCAAGCAAATTATATACAAAAACAGACAAAAATCAAAGAAAACGACGTGATCCGACTGCCGCGGCTAGAAATCACATGGATATAATTAGTACGGTGTCTTTAACTCTGAACGCGCCAACCGAAGCAGTTTTGCAGATGAATATATATTCTGTGCAACTAATAATGCGCGAATCTGAAAATATGGAATGAAAGACTTAATAACAACAGGCGAGCTACACACGCACATGTTGGTACCCTACTCGAAACGATAAAGGATTTGAAATAATTATATTCTTGTTCGGTTGGCATTTTAATATCCTTGCTAACTATCTAACATCGTATAATCTATCATTTATAAGAATAATGTTTAATATTTCAGCTTTAAGCCTTAAGAAAAGGAAAACAAAGAGTTGAAATGTGATTGAACTTTATCTGAATTGTAAAACACTTATTTTGTTATCGAGCTAAGCATGGTAACGATTGATCTGTTGTCATTAATGAACTATATCATTGGTATTTATGTTGTTATTTTGTATAATAATTCACTACGTAACTTGTATATTTTAAACTGAAACAAAGTTTCTCAAAAATGCGAAGAAAAAACACATTTCTTTTTTCACTATTATTACCACCTGTCCATTAAATCTTCAATATCTTTTGATTATTTGAAAAACTAGAGATTGATTATTTTATACAAATTGTATAGAGTTATGCCAATACTGATTGTTTCAGTAAAATTCCTTCTTAATTGTCTTTTTAAATTATTTATTGTTTTGGAATTATATATTAAGACAGAATCCCTTTGCAAAGCAGACCATTGTGAGTCGGTCAACCCTTCTTTGTTCTTTTTTGCTTTTCTTTTTTTACAAATTAATGATAAATGCAAAACAAAACTCTTTTACGTCTTTTACGTCTAATGCATTTGTGTATATTTAATATGATTATTCACATGCATTTGTATATAAACAAACTAAACGGGCGTATTACTATCATATTGATTTTCCGTATAGATTATTGTACAAACATGTATCTATTAAACACGTCTAAATAGGGACAGTCGTAAAATGTTGTCCATATTTCCCGACTCATCATTGATTGATATTTTTTTCTCTCTCTATTTTTCTCCTCTCTTCTTCTATCTTTTCACAGCTCCGCATTTATTCTGGAGAACAGGTGTTTTGCAACACATGGGCACTGGAACCAAACCTGGAAACTGATCAAACGGAGAAGAAAGAAAATATCTGTAACTTATCCCAAATTCCATACATATGGTCACCTTTTGTAATAGAAAAAGCAAACATGTCGTATAATATAAATCACATATATAATGACAAAAACAAATAAACCACTATAAGTCTCTGTTGTTGTTTGTTTTAGTTTGTGAAATAGAACATAAAGAAGTTTATGATAGAAAATGACTTTAGAGTAATAATTTTGCGGCATAATTCCACAAATCACAACTGTTCACGTTTAAAGTGGGAAAAGTAACGAATGCATTATTTTCTTCGTTTTGTTTAAGCGTGAAAAACACAGCGTTAGAGGTGCTAATTCAAAAGACTCAAGTGTATTTATTTTTATGCGGTCCATTATTGATCTTAATACGTCTTTGTGACGTGAATTTGATTCGGAAGAATATGCAAATAACTCCGGGGAACTGTATCGACTTTAAGTGGAATAAAGATGATTCTTCAAATCAATATCTCTGTTCCGATTTATGCATGCAGTCCATGGTCTTTATGTTAAAAATTGTCTGTTAGTTGTATGCATGATATACCCGTTTCCGAGTCATTTCCGAAACCGGAGGATACCGTTGTTGTTATTGCTGTTGTTGGTATTATTGTGTTAAAGACATGCACTCGACAAACCAGTAATAAGAACACTAAACATGGTCGACACCTATTATGGCTGAAAAGAGGGACGGCGTGCGATTCCAAAGGCGGCGCCGTCATCTGCGAGCTACCCCACTCATAGGCCGTTCGCATGAGTCGTTTAGCGCACTTAGAAACTTGTCCAGTTGAATAGGCTCGCCCTAAAGGGCCCTTCAAAGGGTGCTTGACTCCCCCCTTAAAAGCCAAGGGAGTACCTGTTAAACTGGTGTAACAAATCTCGGGGGAGCCCTTCCAACAACGCTCGAACATCCAGACCCACAAATATTTGAACTAATACATACTTAGCTGCTGCTATGTTAACGGGGGAAAAAAAACTTCAATCCTTCGTTCGTTCAACTCGACTTTATTGCATATAAATCTCCAAAAGCCCAGTAAAAAGGGGGGAAGCGTCATTCTGAACCACGTTCTGTATGCTTGTTGACCACCGCTCATCACTAAACAAGATAATATTTTGTGTTGCAAATATGTTTTCTTATTGTTTTGTGTTATCAAAGCCCCCAAATTAAGATAGAATATGTATTACTGTCGATTGTGTAAATAAGTATACGTCTTACATTATTTGTTACCAAATTATTATAGATTGTATAGGCCAGTACCATTATTAGGGATTTTGAGCAGCTTTTCGATGCTTCCAAATTACATGTGTATGTTCAATCGCAGGTCAGGATTGAGCCAAAATTGAATAGTCTGGAATCGTTTCATTACATTCATAAAAATAATTATGACAAAGTTCACTACACTGGTGTTTTAATTTTCTTAAAAATGCTCTTCGTATTAAATAAGCTTTAAAATGTTGTGAATAATGTCGGAAGGTCCGGCTCTGATGTGTCATCGCTGGTTATATTCAATGCACATTTACATTTTGCGAAAAAGGTATTGCACAAAATTATTCCTGAAAATGTTAAGCTTATTGCAACATGACTGTGCGTTCATTTTGAACATCTATGTGTATGTACCTCGTAAAACAATATTAAAAATGTTATGTATGTATTAAAGCAGATTAACTGAATATAGTCAAGAGATATTCTGCTTTTATTTTTGCCATGATGCAGTACTACGACAGTTAGTAGAACAAACTATAAATATCGTAATTTTAACGATGGTTGCTTGTAATGATTTACATTATATCTGCACGGTAATTGAAATGTTACATTTTATTTCACCCTAATAAAGAAATCTTGAATAATTATATTGTCCAATGTTGTTTAGTGTTTAATGATGACCAAAGAGAATATCTTTGTTGTTATAATATCACCAATTTTTCATGTAAAGCCAAAAGCAGTAATGGGAAAGTTACGGAAATCAACTCCGTATTTGCCAAACTATAGTTGCTTAACATGGTTGAAATAGCATAAAAGAGCGTATATATGGTACAATTTGAACCATAACATGCACGCCGCTGAGATTAGGCCAATATTTCACAGTTTATTTCGCCCGTCTTTGCTGGCGTAAGATCCCGTAGCTACCCACTCGAATTCGCGTGCGACGTGATTTACACAGAATGCGGATATGAATAGAGTCTGTGATATGTAGGTGAAAGACCGTCGCATTTTATTGCTCAAATGGTCAATTTCAAACAATTTGTGTCTATTAATTGTTTGACATTAAAGGGAAAGTTGAGTTTTGGTAGAGAGGGCGCTAGACTACTTAATTGGTTTGTGAGGTAATGAAAAACTGAGTGTAAAATTTGAAAGAGCATAATATTTAAACAATAAAATCATCTTTGTTTGATCAAAATCGGTTCAGAAACGGCTGAAATATCCATAAATATAACAATTTGTAATAAACCCGGGGCCCGGGTTTATTAGAGAATTTTGAACCAGCCGTTAAAAATTCAAAAAAAATGCTTCCTCTTTTCAAAAAGTTACAAAATAGGTATTTAAATAGTTGTTGGTTATTTCTCTATCTAATCACTATTTCAACAAAGCATCACATGCACAATATTTTATTCAAAATGGTTGAAACCGATGAGTGTTTAGAGAGCGCCCTCTTACGTTTTAACGGCTCTTTTTGAATGATAACATGATCTTTACTACGTCATTTGTAATTTTGTGTTCCTTTCTAGTTATAACTATTATTTTGTAATGTAATGATGCAGGTTTTGGTAACTAAAATTCAGTTTCACTAAAACTGTACTCTCCTTACCAGAACTCAACTATCCCTTTAACATATTAGTCGGTGATAAAAAGCGTATATAATTCATTTTGTGTGTGGGGGCGTTTCCAATTACTGCTATTTGGTTTTAATATACTGCATTTCTGGATATAGGTGTTTTATTTCCCATCGAAACTTTTTTTAATAATAGAATTTGATTTAAGCTGATAGTGTTTGTGCTTAATTATATAAACAAATACCATCTTCTTTAATTAACCATTTGCCATTTCAGTGTATTTAAACAATGATGTTACCAATATGATGTTATTTAAATTAAACATGTTAAACTTTATTTCAGTATTATCTATTCAAAGATAACCACCATCTTTCATTACATAACTATCAATGTATATAAATAAATGCACCCTATTCTTGGTAACTTCACCTTAATGAGAAAAAATTAAATGTGGTGTACTATATATATATTTATGTTTCCCAATCGCTAAATATTTATTGTAAACATATATATTTTATCGTTATATACTGTATATTATCATTTAAGCGAACGTGTTTCATCAAACATAATGTAAGCAATGAAAGCTATCGACATAATAGAATTTGTGTAATCAATATGTGGCATTTCAACTTATTATAAACCAAGTCAGTTTAATGTAATAAACATACCCATGTGTTCTGTTTTCCCATTTTCGGAACTACGAAAATTACGGAATTGTGAAAACAAAATACGTAGTGCCTATAGAGCTTTGGAGCATTACACGGATTTATACTAATCACATACTGCCCACAATCGAATCAAGCTGATTAAATTAAAGAGTTTTTAAACAGATGTAAGCATGTATTTGCCGATCATAAAAGTTAAATATAAACTTGTGTGACAACGTTGACATTTATAAGTAATGCATGGTAGTTACGTTCCAAATCATGTGTATTGTATGCACTTGTGATGGCGATTATACACATATTTAAGGATGGTTTCTTTCATAACAGCATTAATGGCTGGTTCTTATTAAAAATCTAGAGAATGTCATGGTCAGTCCATTCAATTTACGTCACATATTATATGATGATTATTGTTGAACATGTGAATCTATAAATACCTGGTTAATTCATTTGTATTTTGTTGAGGGGCTCGTTGTGGCGATGTGAAAGCTTTTGAAATGCATCAAAAAGTGGTAAATAGCATCTACAAAATATATGAACTTCGTGTATGCACGTAACCATTTTTAGACGACCAGAACAATGCTTTCACACAATTTAAGCTGAATAGTAGAAGGGGGAAAAAGCTGAATAATGTAGATTGGCCCCACTCATATCATTGAAATAGTATTTATTTAACAAAATATATTATTTATATGCCAAAATCTTAACCGAATAATTATTATATGCGCAAATAAAAGCCAAGTATCCTAGGGAAATTAACATGTACACATGGTCTGTACGCCTGCCTTTGCCCGGCACGTACTATAGGTTTTCCCGCTCAATTTGATACCTTTTTAATCAAATTCATTAAGGGTCATTCAAATTCACGCATTGCCGCGTAATCGTTGGGTTCGGTCTTTCAAATTCCGAATAAGTGAAAGCTGAAAGCTAATATTCATGCATACGCATTCACTTTCGTGAAAAGACACGGTAGTTCATTTATGGGCACTCGAATTCGCGAATGTGCAGCCAAATTTCAATGACCGAAGAGGCGACTGCGTAAACAACGTGCCAATTTGAATGACCATCGATGAAAAGGTATGCTCTTCGTGTCAAATCGAATGACAATCATGCAAATTCGTTTGCTCCGAAAGTGATTTTGAGCAGCCATGCACGAATTCGAATGATGGGCCCCGTTTCATGAAAGGGTCTGCTCTCCGTACGTACAAACATTGGTATAACTTTGATATTTACGGCAACACGTGTTTTATGAAAGCGTCTTTGCTATTATACTTCCAACCTTGTCCTTTGTGATCAGAACAAATGCCATCTGTATGTCCGTAGATCAGTCACAGTCACGTGACAGTTAAGACCCTATCACGAAACGGGCCCCAGATGTGTTACGGCGATCGCAAATCGCGCCAATTCGTGTTCATAGTGTGTGCACATTATTCTACATCGAACAATTGGATGAGAAATTGTTTGGAAGTTACTCTCAATTTGAATGACACAATTGCAAAATCGGGCGGGAAAACCTATATTATCTCAACGCGTCGAACATGACTGTAGTGCAGATTTGAAAATACAGATTAAGTTCATCGTTCTTAACTGCTAAGCTGTTTTGAACACTTGATCGCAAAGATAAGGCATGTTTAAAATCAAGCATTGATATTTACATACGATTAATGATATATTTGTTCACTATGATAATTATATTACATTGGGGGTAATGTTTGTTGTTGTTGATGTTGAAAGGCTTTCCACAAAAAAATGTTATTTGCCTTTAAAACCCAAGTTAGGAGTTTCGTGTTCAAATATTCACCATGTTCACATGCAGTGCAGTTGGCAACATACTACTAATACATAAGTAAATATATCAAATAATTAACAAATAGCTCAACCTGAACTATTTACCTTTTTAATTCTTGACCAAACGCACTGGCATCCCCAACACCGCGGTTGTAACAGTCATGTTAGAGCGAGTTGTCGATGCTGACTGTTTACCGGTTCAGCAGTTTTACGCCTTATTCTTTATAAACGTTTACTTTATGGTGCATGTGACATACAGTGGCATGCAACCATTACAACATATACTTTGAGTCAGATCATCAGGTAAAATTTGCTCTTAATGGAATGTAACATACCATAATAAAAATCATTGCTACAGAAAACTTACCACAACTTTGACGTGTGATTATTAGTAAAAAATAATTGTATTATTTTCTTGAATTTTATTGCGCATGATCTTGATGCATGGTATTGTATATTGAATTATGTGTGAATCCAAGTACAGTCAAACCTGTCTTTGTGGCCACCTGTCTATAGCAGCCAACCTGCCTATAGTGGCCACTAAACATGATCCCCTGCAGAGAAAAACAATGTAATGAACCTGTCTGTAGAGGTCATCTGTCTACAGTGGCTGACAGTGGCCACTTTTCTTACTTCCCTTCGGTGGTTACTATACACAGGTTTGGCTATATATGCAAATGTGCAAGCCAGCGTGCTATTTGATGTGTGTGTGGGAGGTTTGTGTATGTGTGCATGTGTATGTGTGCATGTTTGCGTGTGTGTGTGTGTGTGTATGTGTGAGAGAGAGTTATTGCGTGCGTATGTGTGTATGAGCGTGTGTGTGTGTCTGAGAGTTGTATGCGTGCGTGTGTGTGTATGTATGGGTGCGTGTGCGGTAGTGTGTGTGTGTGCGTATGTGTTTATATGGTTATTATAGGGTTATTGTTTGATAGCTAAACGCGTGTATGTGTAAGTTTAGGGGTGTATATTTATACCGAGTATTTCCGGTGTACTACCCGCCCCCCATGTATTACCCGCACCCCAACTTTTCTCTTTTTTCCAGGGAAAATATATCTCTCGTTTTTCTCCCGATGGTTAAAATCTGCCGAGGATAGGTAAAAACGTTTGTTCTCTTTAAGAGTGTTTGGTCATTAACACACTTCTGAGTCTAAGATTCATAATTAAAGGCATAGTTGAGTTTTGGTATAAAGAGAGTACAGTTTTAGTCAAACTGAATTTTAGTAACCAAAACCTGCACCATTACATTACAAACGTACAGTTATATCTCCAACATGCTCAAAAGGAATACAATATTACAAATTACTAAGTAAAAGTAAATTTTGTTAACGGCTGGTTCAAAATTATCGAATAATTGTGGGGGGCCACATTTATTACAAATGGTTATGTTTAGGATATTTCAGCCATTTCTGAACCGATTTTGATCAAATAAAGTTTATTCTGCCATTAAAATTGTATGCTCTTTCAAATTTGACACTCAGCTTTTCATTATCTTACAACAACAAAATATTTTGTGTAGCGCCCTCTATACCAAAACTCAACTATTCCCTTTAAATGAGGGCAATTATGAGCCCTTTCTCGGGACAATCCGTATCAATCCTGCCCATCCTGCTTGTTCATAACATTCATCAGAATTACGTTCTCACTTCGTGTAACAGATTGCCAATATAATACGAGTAGTTCTAGTCAGGTTATCGTTGTATATAAGCAAGATCAAGATGCAAATTGTGTGGTCTTGTTGCTTTAGTTATAAGAAAAGAGGGGCACGCAATCGATGTATGAACCTTCATATGAATGTTGATTCATGCACCCCCCCCCCCCCCCCCTTGACTTTGATAACTAGTTGCACTGCACCTGCCGTAGGGTATATATTTATACCCTTGCTTATATACAGCATATTTGTATCACCCGACGAAGTGTTGCAGCGGCGCACGAAACGTCGTGATCTTTAGATTCCTTGTTGACCATACATTGCGAGACAAACGAATTTCATTAGCGATATTATTAACGATAGTTGCATTTAATTATTAGCACATTATTCGAATCAAACCAGAAATAAATTGTAAAAAAGAGGCCAAATAATACGACGGCGGTCGATTTTCCTTCTCATAAATGCGCCCCTCGTCATGCTCGTGTTGTGCAAAGCGTCCAATCGATGGATTGATAAGGAGGTGACACAGATTAAGCGTCCTTTTCTAAACTTTCATTAATAATACCTGAAGCTCAAACATTTGGCCTCGGCCATGTCGCCGGATGTATCTCATGTCATAAAAAGTTTAATAAAAAAGGTTTTGTTCGGTCTTTTCTGGGTCTTTTTCTCTCACGCTTTGCCACTTCAGCGTTTGAGGATTTGCATGTTGTGACTATAATGTCTGTCACAAAATATAAGTTGATCGACGAATTTATATCAGTAATTCAAACCTCGCGATTCCATGGCACGACACATTTCCATTACTTCAGTGTCGAGCTAATGTGTCACCAAAACAGAGAGGACGAATTATAGTGACTTCATAAATAAACCAGAAAAAAAACCCTGAAAAAGAGCAAAGAAAAACAAAAATTAACAAACACGTGACCCTTGCTTGGTGAACGTGCATTTAACGGGAGGTGAACAAGAATAATTTATTATTGACAAAAAGCTATTATGAAACAAGGACGGTGATTTTTTTCTTGAAGGTTTAGGAGGAGTTTTCTGAAAGGAATAACTGATGATTAAAACTAATGAATGCAACGAACTACAAAGACACGAACAGTTATGTTGGTGCGCTATTCTTAGACAAACAGTCGCATTTCGACAAGGTGTTTTTTTACTCGTTAACGCGAATAATAATGTAGTTGGAGGACATTATAATTTACCATCTAATAACTATTTATTGATGTTCTTTGACGGCATCGGCGAAACATGCCCGTCATCTAAACACTGCAATCATCCGTTACCTCATGTTCCTCTTTAGACTTCAGTCAACTTGTAGCAGTTGCGTAGCGTGGTCGGGCATGTGGTCGGGAGCACGTACGTGAATCACTGGTGGCACCATCCTTATAATATATTATTACCTTAATTATCACATACTTCCCTTTAAATATGTTTGTTATTGTTTCTGTCAATTCATTGGTAGCGACGCCAACACCCCGTAGGTTTGTGACGAGTCGCTTCTAGATGAAGTCTATTGATGAAGTTTGTAAAGCCCGGCGCAGACACAGCCGACTCGAACCGATCCGACTAGTTTTCAGTCGGATCGGATTTGTGTGCATTGCCTCACGACTCCGATTGTGCCAGTCGCATGTCAATCCGGATCGATGTAATATGTTGAATCGGCTATGACTGAATCTGACCGACTGGCTTTCAGTCGGGTCGGGTCGGATCGGGTGGAGTCGGCTCGATCTGTGTGCGCCGGGCTTAACGGGATTCAGCTTGATAGCCCGGTGGTTTCACGTTAGGGATTTATCGGGGGCAGTATAATTATCCACGCGCATCTACACGACGCCGTGAGTGCGCGCATAAATTATCCTGAATACAGTAATCGCTTGCACGCTGAGTCATATGGATGATAATATCATCGCATAAAAAGAGTCGCTCGCAGTGCGTACACACTTATATGCGTGATTGACTCCCGGGGGGGGGGGGTACTCAGATTATAGTCGGACGGGGGTGTGCGGCTGAGACCTCCAAACCCATACCCACATCTAAGGGTCCTTTTGCGAAAAATGGACCCATGTCTAAGGATTTTTTTTCGCCTGCGGCGCATGTTTCGGGTGTATTTCCCGCAAATTTTGTGCTTTTAAGTTAGCGAGCGTAGCGAGCTTGAAATTTTTTGCAATTTCACATCGCCAAATCCCAAAATCCCGTTTAAAAAAGGGGAAATATGAAAAAAGGGACCCATGTCTAAGGATTTTTCTTGAAAAAGTCACCCTTCCCAGCGGCACATCCCCGTATACCCAACATACGTGAGTACCCCCCCCCCCCCCCCCCCCCCGGGGATTGACTCATCGAACAGTTTTCCCGTGATCGTGATTCAGGGCGCTACAAGGATTTAGACGTCACAGACTTTGAAATCAATTGGTAATCGAAGAATTACCAATTGAAAAATACCAATTGAAATCAATTGGTAATCGAAGAGCATGCATATATGGAAAATGAAACTATTTGGCAAATTGAAATCAATGGGTACCAAATGAAATCAATGGGTACCAATTGAATTCAATGGGTATCCATTGAATTGAATTAGTACCAATTAGAATTTCAATGGGTACCCATTGGTTTCAATGGGTACCCATTAGAATTTCAAAGGTTGGCTGACAAGAAAACTACCTAAAAATTGTGTTTTACTGTATCTAAGGTAGATTGTCATGAAGATTACTAATAAAAACATATTTTCCGCGTCGGAAAACCCAATAAAATAAAAAAAAATCAACTTTTAAATTCACTTTAGTAATCCCCGTAAAAAAATGGAGTCCGGGCGAATAAAAATGACGTCATCTTTGTGACGTCACATGCAGGCAATCGCAGTATAGCTCGGTCATAGACGTACACGCTGAGTGCAATACTCACGTTGACAGAGAGATATTATTTCGATTTTTTTTTTTCAATATTTGCAAACATTTGTTAAAGTTTATATCATGGACGATCTACACTCAGATGTGTTGCTGCAAGCTACTATAATTCATTTCTTAGGAATTTTCAGTTAAGCCTCAATTTACAAGCAAAAACGAGTTTGTTTTACATGCAAATCATAGGCTCTGCATGTAAACCATGCACATTGCTCCGTGTTGCGGTCTGCTTGTGATGTCATGATCGGGTTGCACGTGCGCACATTCCCGCTCCGCTATAAATTACTTTTTTAGCAATATGGAACGCTGATGCGAAAACAAGCAAAAAAGTTGCATGAAATTTACCTTTCTTGCCCAACGGATTTCTTTGAAAAAAAGAGTGTGGTATATCAATATAGGCACATATTTAAAGCTATAAACCTGAATCAAAGCCGGGATTTCACCATACCTTTCAATTGGTATTTCGTCCTGGGGATACAGGAAGGGGAGTAGAACATCTCCCATGGGATATATTTTCTTTCATATTTCCAATTTACATAAATTCACAACTATTGTTTAACAGCGTATCATGAATATATAATGTCCTTGCTGACACAGTGTTTTTT
>JBAMJV010009025.1:0-40765 GCA_037951105.1 Echinarachnius parma | reverse complement strand
TTCATTCTGATTAATATTTGTAAATTATTATTACCCCTATCTTTGTAAATATGTTTTTTCTGTGTTTTTTTTTCTCTTAAATAACCTGTTTGTAATGTATATTTTGTATTATTTTATGTATCTTATCTATTTCTGTATTCTTATGTTTCACGGCCCTGCTGAAAAACAGCTTGTAGCTGAAAGCGGGCATTTTATTATCGTATATACCGTGATTAAATCAAAATAAACAAACGAACAAACAATAAATGGTCATGTGTCATGAACTCGCCTCCCAAATAGGGTGGCACCGTTACATTTTGGGATTTTTTGCAAACATTTTCTTAATTTGTTTCAAAACTACAAAACCTTTCCTAGCAAATTTGGTATCATTTTAAAGAACTACCAGAATGCTATCGGTATGCAAAGTTTCAAAGGTACACCTCTTTCCAAAATGGAGATACAGCTATTTTCGACCTGCTCGCCATTCGACCATCAACGCTAGGGGCGCCCTTCCCCATGTACGAAATTCAGCGTTACACAAAATCCCCGAAGTGTCCAGTCTTCCCCTTGTAGTGTCTTTGATGTAGTTCACCAGATTCGTTTGTACTCGTCTCAAATTACTTGAAATACCTCATTTTCCGGTGGTTTCATGATGGAGGAAGGACTTCAGCTGGCTGACATAACGAATTAACCCAGGAAAAGACAGAGCAATGAGTCAGAATGGAGGAAATCCAAAGCAAAACAGCGAAACTGGTGACGGCGAGTAGATTTTTGTCAGTCCCATGTGTGCAATTTTGTGTTGGGATTGTGATGTGTAATGGAATATACTGTGTTGACTCTGTCTGTTGTCTGTTGACTTGATAATATTGATAAGAGATAAATGTTAGGGTCATAGGGTCAATGAAATTATAAGAAATAATCATTCATCAGCCTTTCAAATCATAAATGGAGTTATTTTTACACTTTTTGTTGGTGTGGTCAGTGAGTGTGAGTGTGATTATGAATATGTGAAGTGACAGTGCGGCGAAGTAAGTAAACATGACTTGGACTTGAGCCATGATTTTCTTAATTCTAAATAATACTGACTAGCCATATTGCTCTTTGGCTCCCCTTATGAGCTGTAGCTAGCTAATAATACAGCTTAAATTTGGCATGGTTTTGAATTAATGTTTTGCTAAATTAGTTAAGAAAAAGAAATAATAATGATAATACTAGAGAGGAAAAGGTTATCCATCGCCGTAGGTAGACGTTGAATAGAGATGATCGGCTGTCTCACGATGACATGGCGAATGTAGTTGCGACGTTTGGACTACTGTAGGCTACTGCTAGTCTTCGTCGGACATTGGAAGACGCGGTGCTGCGGGGTCTCGTTAAGTACCTACATGTACGCCCGGACCGCGTGCACACCGATGAGTCCACCATCAGTGATGGACGCATCGCACTCTCATTGGTACCGGGAGCACAATGCAAGCTGCGTCCACCAATCACAGCGGACTCGTCGCACCCCACAGCACCACTTCTTCAGTGTCGGATGCTACCAGTACAGCAGTCGAAACGTCATCGTGAGACAGCCGATCATCTCTATTCAATGATAATACTCAAAAATAAAACCTGGAAAGAATTTCTTTCACGATTTCCTTTTGTCATTGGTCGGTATATCCTGCTACAGCAAAAATAGTTGGATTGGTATACATCTAACGTGTGTAACTACACAATCGCCATAGAACACGACATGCAATGCCAAAACACGTGGTCAAAATCCTCTTTCCAATTTTAATCAAAGTTAATTCACTCTGACTAGGATATTGTTTTTGCTGTATTTTTCTGATTTTATTTTTTAACTTTTTGTATTAAATTTCAGGTAAACGGCCAGCCATTGTATGCCGTCATCCAGCACACAGCTTCTGCAAAGCAGCACTCCTGGAGGAGGGGGACCTTGATGACATCTTCAACGCTTCTACGAGGACTCCAATAAAGAGCGGCAAGATGCATTCATCGCAGCGCACATCATTCTGAGCCCCGTCATGCGTCACCGAGGATTTGCCCAGCCCAGAAGAGAGCGTAACTACAATTCCTCATTCTATGTAAGTATTGAAATAGAAATTCATTAGTGAAAATTGTTTAGATTTTCCTTTACAAATTCTCCATCATTGCATGTTTGATACTTTCCACTTCTGAAATGAAATTCCTATGTTGCCAGCTAGAAAAGTTGTGTTTTGTCTGAGTTCATTGTAAATTATTGAAGAAAATCAACATTGAATTAAAGCTCTTTCCCATTGCAAGTGTTACATTATCTGTTGAACTTTTTTTCTTTTTACTTTAAATACCTTTTTAATAGAAAGTCAGCACTGAAATTAATTTTCTTCCGTTATGAAGAAGAAAGTAAAAGTAAACAAATAATGGAAGAAACAAAAATGATTGCATTTTAATTGCGTCTCCAAGTATGATTCAAAGTTTTAAAATTGTGTACTGTTTGCATTGCAATTTTCTTTGTCATGATCTTTATTTCTGTATTTTTGGGTATTATCATTGTTATCATAATTGCAGTAATGTTATTTTCTTTCTTTTTTCTTTCTTTTTTCTTTCTTTTTTCTTTACTTTATTTTACAGATAACAACACAGAGTAGGGGACTAGTTGAAGTGTGTTCTGCCACATTTCACAACATCTTTGGACTGGGAAGAAATAGAATCGGCAACATCACAAAGTTCACCTGTGCAAACAACAGCAACCCACGACCAGAAAAGAGAGGTGGACCCTGAGTGAACATCAGGACCGAGGAAGTGAAGTTGAAGATTAAAGGGGGTTTCACACCGGGCCCTGCGTATAGTTGCGTAGTGTTGCGTACCGACTACGCTGAGTGTACGCTGCCCTACGCTGTCCTACGTAACTATACGCTGAGGTACGCACAAAGAGGTACGCGAGATGGACGCAAAAAATTAAACATGTTTAATTTGTTTCGTGTACTGTCTGCGTAGACACTGGATGCAGAAAGTGCGCAGGTCTATACGCAACACTACGCTACTGTACACGTCATGCCAACGCAATAGTACGCTTCCGGCCCTACGCCAGTCCGACAAAACGTCTACTCGCGGCTCCTACGAGCGTTTATTGCCGAAGCAACGCTTTTGTTCATTAATACGCAGCCTATTTCGGCGTACTCGGTACGCCACACTACGCAACTCTACGCAGGTCCGGTGTGAAAGGGGCTTCAGGCTCACATCAAATCCTTTCGATGCCGCGAGTCGCATTATGGACGGGACAAGACTCCTCACAAGTGGTATCTGCCCCCTACCCTCAGCATCCATCACATTTTTGAGCTGTACAATGAAGAAGATCTGGATCACAGCGTCATATTGAATGTGGTGACGCAATATCTTAAATTTAGGGGAAGATGACATAACAAGGAGAGGATAGATTTTTTTTTTACTGTTTGTTTGATATGGGATTTAAATGGTAAAATCTGAAAATGCATGAAAGCGTAAAATAGTACAATATGACTTTTCACAACTTACCTGACATGTTGGTGGTGAAAATTCATTATTATGTCTTGCAAAATTACTGGTTTCTTTTCAAAATAAAATTTTCCATCTGACAGCCTTTTGTTCAACCATTTAACAATGTAAAATGCATCATTTTCTATACTGGAAAGAAAACAATCATGCTTTTAATAACTGTCATATCCAAATCATTACAATTTTACCCCTTTTTCAGTATGATTCAATGTACATTATTGTACAGTTTAAAGCATTCCTTTTAATATTATCTGAAAAGAAAGCATTCAAGGTTATATCATGTCAGGTAATGAGTTTGTACTAATGTGATTTGTATACGGGTGCAGATCTGTGATGTCACTCTATTCATCTGGGGTGATGAAACAATAGATCATACCCCCTAATGAATAATGTGACATAACAGATCCACACCCGTCGATTCATCAATGCTGTTATTTGTATTGCTTGTCAAGGCTCAAGCTGTATTTTACTACGTTCAACCAAAGTAAATAGTTTTGATTAACAAAAATTAACATTGCAGGTCTTCATTATTGCTTGTGTCACAGATTGAATGATGTACTCTTACTGCAATGTGTGACTTGCTCTCAATGTATTTTGCATTGTACAGTATGCTGCTATGTGTTAAAGCTTGTGCAATGATGCAATGTTTATTATTGTACCCAGCGAAAAAAAAATTTTAAATTATTTTGGGGGCTCCTTTTCGGAGGGCTATACTTTTCCAACTTTCGGAGGCTATTTTTATCATCTCTGTTTTCGAATTTCGGGGGGTTACTATTAAGCTCTTATGCTGTAAGTGATCATCTGATAAGCATTTTATCATGATACAAACCGAAAATACCCCCAAAATACCCCCCCCCCCCCTAAAAAAAAAAAAAAATTAAGATATTTGTTTTTTCTTTATTTCTTTATTTATTTTTTTTATTTATTTATTTTTTGGGGGGGGGGGGGGGGGGGGGGTCTCTTTTGGGCCGCATTTCCGGGGCGAATTCGCCCGCTGCCCCCATTAACTTTTTTTCGCTGATTGTACCATTGGTTAGATGAACGGTTGTACATTGATGATGATGTGTGTGTGTTTGTGTGCGCGCGCATGTGTGTGTACTGCTTGTGTGCGTGTGCGTGTGTGTGTGTGTGTTTGTGTGTGCGGTTGGTGGGGAGGGGGGGGGGGGGGGGGGAGCGGGGGCTACTTAGCTTCTTAAGTATAGTTAATATACAATTTTGTAGCATGTACACACCTTCTATACTAATGTCAGTGTACAACTCCAAAATGACTGTCAACAGTTTTCTGCCAAAAGGCGCTATATCCATAATTTCTGCCAAAAGGCGCTAAATCCGAAAAATAATGAAATACCAAAAATTATATAAAATACATGCTGTATGCAGGATTTGTTTAACTTGCATTTTTTTGACCTATAGTTCGCTCTTCCATCTGTAGTATAAATTTGATGAATAAACAGAGACAAATGTGTGTAATTAAAAAACACTGATTTTCTCTAACTTTACCAGAATGGATTTAGCGCCTTTTGGTTGAAAGCTCTTCATATAAAAGTACATTAATCATAGTCAGACAGAAATTAAAAGCAAACACCGTAGGAAACATAGTTTTCTGAATTTTCGCCCATAGGGCTTCTTCAGGGTTTATTCGTTAGACTGAAAGAAAAAACACAACTTAATTTGAAAATAAGATGTGAGCGCGCAAGCGCGCGAAAAAAACCCCCACAGATCCTGTGTCAAAACATGTTTTACGTAATACCTAGATGGATACAGAAGAGTCCATGGTAACCGAGGAGGGATGTGAGGGGCGGGGGAGAGAGGGGAGAAGGGGGAATGGGAGGGAAAGGGGGTGGGAGTTGGTAGGAGAACGCAGCTAATGGGGCACAACGGGGAAAGCACGGAATAAAGTGTTGATGCCGGAGGGGCCCACCGAACACCTGAGATCCATCCGCCTCAACACTCCAGGACTCCCCGTGGCTGCACATGTCAACGTAGGTGCCCATTCCGCTGGAGATGTTGAAGTGTGCATCCTCAGAACTTGCTCCGGGGAAGGGGAACGCAAGGAAGCCGAGCTGAGACTTATCCACAAGCTAGCGACATTGGCCCCCTCCAGCATCAACATTTCATTCCATGCTTTCCCCATTGTGCCCCATTAGCTGCGTTCTCCTACCAACTCCCCCCCCCCCCCCTCCCCCCTTCTCCCCCCCCCCCCCCCCCCCACCTCCTCACACCCCTCCTCGGTTACCACGGACTCTTCTGTATCCACCCCGGTATTACGTAACAATTTTTTTGACACATGATCTGTGTTTTTTATCGCGAGCTTGCGCGCTCACATCATATTTCAAACTAAGTTGTGTTTTTTTCTTTCAGTCTAACGAATAAACCCTGAAGAAGCCCTATGGGCGAAAATTCGGAAAACTATGTTTCCTACGGTGTTTGCTTTTAATTTCTGTCTCACTATTCTTACCACACCGACGCAGACCAACCTTTTGAACTCTACATTAATCATAGGTCTTTTGATAAATTATTTCAAATAACCACCAATATGTTCATGAGACAAGAAAGGTGCACACAATGCTTAACAATTAATGTTAACAAACACCTACAAATATCAATATTTATTTTAATTTTTTTTAGTAAATGTGTATGTCCAATATGTCGAAATTTATCTAATCATATCATTTTATATTATTCCATATCAAATATCATTCCAATTCATTTAAATGCTCATCAATTCCTGAATAAAAATATAGCATAACTATTATGATGTTTCACATGAACACAAAATATATACAATGATTTATATCAAGATTATGCAAAATTTCATGTCCAATCTGCATCGCTAATTCGCTAATCATATCATTTGATTTGTGAACAATATTTCAACTTATCTTATTCATAAATACAAATTTTGTAATATATATTACAAAACATATATTTTAATTAAGTATAATATAACAGAATATTACTTACTCATAATTCATACAAAATGATTCTTGCAATTATGCACATCATTCATTATCAAATAAACAATAATCTGAAAATATTTCTTTCATTTCATAAACAGTATATAGATGTGTAATTAACAATTATTTAGTGATATAAATTGAATGGTTGTATTTACAGAAGATGTTTATACAATAAACGCAATACATACACAAGCTAGTATTGTTCATTTAAAATCAGTGTATATCTTCATTTTATATAACTAATTATAAATTATATTATATTAATATATAATTTGAGTGATAGCATGATGACACATTACTATTTTGCTACATGAATTTAGATCTAAAATTCATTACTCCACTTTGATTATCAGTGTGGGCATTACACATCAACCTATACCAAAATATTACCACTAAATTAGGACTTTTGGGTCATTATTTTCCATATTCCAGGTATTGTCATCGCTTGCCATAAATCGATGGAATAGTGTGCCCACAAAATATCAGCATGGTGATTAAACAATCTTAATATATGCATCAACATATATATATACATTGTGATTCAAACATCAATATAATTATTTCAAACACATTGGAACACTATAACTATGTAATCTTTGACACGCAATTTTAAACAGCATTCGAAAGTAGCCTGGCAATATATAATGTAGAGTCTTAATAATACAGTAGCTCATAATGAATAATCTTCACTCGGGTATCATATTGCATAATATGACCATACGCATGACATGTCATTTTTACATATAATAACATGATGATCAGAAACACAGTTTACTACACTCAAACGGCTATGAATCACTTTGATATAACAAATAATGATGTTATTTTGCTCACCCAAGGCCTATGTTTTGATTTAACCCTGATTTAAGAAGATACATACAATGACACGCTAACTTCAAGGCCCCAAGGTCCTCCGTGTTATTATACAAATAGTGCAGGGTTTGGAGTTGAATATACCAGATTATATCCCTCATAAGATCGTTTTACCATTGTATTTGACAAATGATAGTTTTGGACAACACGCGCAATCCCCGCGCAATCACGTGACCGGGCTTGATGGCAACAACTAACACTAAAAGTTCGTTACGCGTTCGTCCCATAGATCATGTGTTTTAGCAAAATGCACACGCGATCAAATTTGTGCAGTACTCTATGGCGCACACGTTCTAGTCACGTGATTGACATTGCTGGTAAAAACTAACACCCTAGGAAGAAGAACGCCAAGACAGCCAATAAGCACATCCGTGGGAGCGCTAGCACGCATTCATCGCGTATGTGCGCAACTGCCAGCGTGTTGGTGCGCACTCAGTTTTGCGTCTTTGTGATTGTATGCGCAAAATAACAATGACTTTAAGCGTATTAGATGCGCCGTGGTTCTGGAGGCTCATACTGGCTTCATTAATGTCGATTGATTTTTATATCAAAATTTACAAGCGATTTTATGAAATATTAAAGAGATTTTCACTTATTTTGCTATAGCTGAACACAATCACTGATATTGATGAGTGATATAAAACAACTAACGAATGTGCTTGATTGTGATAGGCAATCTATTACCTCGGTGGGCTCAAAATGACTATTACCCTCATCTACGCTTTGGGTAATAATCATTTTGAGCCCACCTCGGTAATAGATTTGACTATCACAAGAAGCCCATTCGTTAGTTGTATAATAGACACCGATACATTTTGAATTTCTCGAGTGCATTTAATATCGCATCGAGGCCGCAGGCCGAGTGCAATATGTTTGCACGAGTGAAATTTAAAATGTAGAGGTGTGTATTGTGGAATATTTAACGACAATAAGCATGTACTATTATTTTGTTATATTAGATGATTATTTTGAGGAACTGATTTTGTTATCATGTTGATAAACCCAAATTGACCTTGCTCAAATTGTGAGTGTTCTCTCGTTGGCCCAGGCCTGCGTACTTTGTACAAGGGCCAGCGCGTATTAAAAATAATTGCGCGCTCTGCGCATTTCCCCCATTCAAGACAAGCGCACAAGCGCACATTACGCACTCCAAGGCCATCCCCTGCGCAGTTATATTGCATATGCTCTATAACTGTACTATTTACTATACCGGATTAAGCATCAGTAATCAACCAATAGGAATGCTCAATTTCCCTTAATTATGAGGTCATCATCTTATATACAGTAATAATGTATTTACTACTAGTCGTGAAGGAAAATATTCCAAATTATGTCATATTTTTCGAGAAAAAAAGAAGATTTTATACATTTAATGTAAACAATGTTAAAATAAATAAAACAAAGTAACATTATCATTTGTCATCAGGTTATATTCGAAATTAAATATACAACATTGTTGCGGTCCACTCATATTGTTACTAGAGTAGCCAATAAAGTGTGTCTACACAGAACCACAATGACTTGAATTGGCCATAATAGTTTTACGAACACATTCTAATTTTCGAAATAAAAGACCAAGCAAAAGACAATACTGCGACTAATTAACGGTTCAATCGGTGCTGTCCTGCCTGCCGCCCATTGGAAAGTAGACTTGCTTCATCAGCTCATAGTCAGTCAAGGAACTTATCAAGGTAAACTTGGCCTGGATCTCTGATACAGACTTCACCTGATGGCACTATCCCGCTTTCTACTAAATCAAGCGCGGTTGATAAATTCACTCTTCCAAGAGAACAAACTTTCCCCGGGCATCCAAAGAGGTGGATCCGGTCGAAATTTGCAGACATCGCTTGTCTTGACTCCGATTCATTTAGACGCATAACGTTGAGAGGGTTGTCATCTTTGACACGAGAAGGAGCGCAAGTATCTGGAAGGTCTGGTTGATGTATGGCCACTTTGTCTGCTGCCGGGCTTTCTGGAAAGCATGTAGGATATAAGTATTACAGTTCGGTCATAAGTATAGCCTGAATTACTACTTAACATATCCCTTAATAATGTTCGCATTTCTTAATGTCAAAAGTGTATGATGTGATGACCATGTTTGAATAGGTAGTTATCTTTCGATGGATAATATCGTAAATTGACACGATGTTATAACCCCTCAAATCAAGTTTTCCTTGACCAACTATAGACAACATCACCATACGAGTCGATTCCTTTCTAACGCTTTGCATAAGGTTGTTGGAGTTGAAGCCGAGTCGTATTTGATCATCTGATGTGGCACCCTTCTTCTTTCTGAACTGGCATACCGAGTACTCAGGCTTTCCATCATCTGCCATATACGATACGGCAGCTGTTTTGCAATTGCAGATCCGATGGCCACATGCCTCTAGATTTGAGACTTCTTTGCGTTCGCAATCTTCTACCGCGCAGTACACGTGTTCAATGTGTAGGCTTCCACCCTCAGCACCAAGTGTCTCAACATAAGCTAACGCTGAAGGCTCAGCGTCAATATCTTGGTCAATCTTGCGCCGGTTTAAACTTGTAGTTGCCATCGTGCTTACTACGGCCCCGCTATCTTCATATGGCGAGTAATAGACTTCGTCTCGCGATCGTTCCATTTTAGAAGTACCACAGCATGCATTAGGAAGTAATTTTTCTAGATGTCCAATTCCTTGATCACCTTCCGAAGGACTACAAGTGACAGAGAGGGCACTGTCAATGGTTTCCGTCGGTGTAATGGAGGCCATGTTTATCATGTTTGATTGAAGCAATGCTGATGAAATATTTGGACGATGATTGTCCTTTTTGTCATTTTGTATACGTGTTCGCGGTTGATGATACGCGTACAACTTTTTTCCTATGCTACACAGCAGTGCTACAAATAATAGTGAAATATGGACGATGAGGATTACGTTACTGGCCGTAAAGTTGTTACATTCCCTTCCTTATTCACCGGCAGCAGCTCTGCCGTCCCAAGGAAAAATCTACACGATTCAGCGTTTTCTAGAAACTGAGATATTGACCCTTTTGTGTTTTTGCCACAGCCGCTCGGAAATAATAAACTTGTGAAGATATCTTAAGTGTGTGATTAAAGGCTATATAGGTGTCTATTTTTCTTCATACATGAACAATTGAATTTTCCGTTTAATTTTGAGATTTTTCTTTTGAGATACTTTGGGAAAATCCATGGTTCGTGACCGATTTCCCCAAGGAAAAAAGCAGTATCTACATAGCAATTCGGAGGGTGTTAAATTATGCCTTACGTTATGGATAAAACAATCGAAAATGTTTCGGATATATTCTGTATGT
Organism: Echinarachnius parma; assembly: GCA_037951105.1. Classification (NCBI taxonomy): domain Eukaryota; kingdom Metazoa; phylum Echinodermata; class Echinoidea; order Clypeasteroida; family Echinarachniidae; genus Echinarachnius; species Echinarachnius parma. The sequence goes on along the minus strand of JBAMJV010009025.1, from coordinate 30,131 downwards.
ACTATTAACATACTTTAAAGGGAAAAAAGTTTGATTAATTAAAAAGCGCCCTCTCTAGGCGAGTCACACTTTTCTTTAAAAAGGGACTTATTGGCCCATATTTCCGCAATGAAAGAAAATACGAAGCATGAATTGTATTCATTAACCACGCAAAAATGATTGTTTATACATTTGTTATAAAAGTGTTTAAGTTAGAGTTAAAACAAAACTTTGAAATGATAAAGAGCGCCCTCTCTTATCAAGTCTTAAGTTACTTTAAATATGGAATAATGCATGTTACATGCTCCCAACACGGTGCGTGATCGATTTCCCCAAGGAAAAACGCAGTATCTACATAGAAATTTGGAGGGTGATAAATTATGCCTTATGTTATGGATAAAACAATTCTTACTAATCCATGCTGGCACTGAAGAGCTTAATTTAGTAGAATATTAGGACTGCATTACTGTACATACATGACTCAATTGCATGTATGTATGCGTTAAAATCACATGCCATTAACACACTGCACAGCATCATATGCCGTGCGCAGTCAGTCTGTGCATTGTGTGAATGTGGCAGAGGTACACGCACTTGCATGCATACTTGAATAGCCTTTGTCACAAACTCTGCGCTTTATAGAAGAATGTTGGTCGTATTGCAAAATGCACTTATATGTTAAATTTGCTTCAATATTTTGTGCTTCGCAATTCATATAAGTAGTGAAATTTGTTCATACAAGATATAATTATTATAAATGCGCATTATTCATATTGTCTGCTTATAAATAATTGGTTTGTCTTGTGGCGAGACTAGCTGTGTAGATACTGCTTTTTTCCTTGGGGAAAGTGGAGGTTGACTGTAGATACTGCGTTTGAGGGTTGGGAAAAAATGGTGTTCCCAATTTTTTTTCAGAAAACTGAATGTATCACATGAAAGAGCATTGTTTATTGAGTATTTTTCTGCAAAAAAGTGAAAATCAACACAAATGTCAGATACTGCTTTTTTCCTTGGGAGGGCAGAGCTGATCTACGAAACCAACATGTTTCTTGTGCCAAAACATATCGTTCTATTTATCTCGGAAGCGAAGAAACTGCGGGTAGTATTTCGGTACTCCTAGGTCGTGTAGTCATGGAACCATAGACCCTGCTCGACACTTTGCTAAGGGATGCCGATGCGGGTTCGGACTGAACAACGGGTACACTAGTCGATGTTTCGTCCACTACTGTGCTACTTGCATCATGAGTTAGTTTCAACGCAAGACATTCAGGAGAGGAGTCTACATAAATGTAGTATTCACCATAATCAGCTTCAACCAGCGGACCTTTGATAGTGAGTGAGAAACAATTAAATTCACAGAACTCAATCTTGAAATGGTGCAAGTATTCGTTTTGAGTGCCACACCAAGAGTTGCACCAACTTGCACTGCAGCTTGCGAAAACACAATATCCAGTCAGGTTACCATTGGGTTCTTTGATTTCGAACCTATTAAACGTCGAGATGTGATCTGTAAAACACTGTACACTAACAGTCGTCTCCTTCGTTTCTAGCTCATGATGTCTTTCACAATGAACTGACAATGAAGAACATGGATAAGCGTAAAGAAGCAATAGCGAGGCCGCTGAGATCATTACACACATCGTGCAACCCATTCTTCTTGATGTATTCCTTAGCTATGATAACGCTGAGAAGACACTGCTATAACGTACTTTAAAGTTACATTAAACTTCTGCTGCTGCATAATACAGAGTAGCATGGACAATGTTAAACTTTATGTTTGCCCTTGTTTGACTGTCAGGTGGTGTGTATCATGTAGACCAAAATGTAAACTTTCCCCTTTCAAAAGTTCTGTAATTATTCTTGTTTTTATCTTAGTTACTTCATGAGTTATTTGTTTCACTTTCATATTCCTAGACAGCAAAACTAACTGTTTGTAAGTATTTTCGATATACCGTACATTGTATATTTCTATAATCATTTTGTTTTTGTATTTTAGGTCTATGTAAAAGTATTTTTAGAAGGCCCTCGAACAAAATGTATTCCCACCCACTGCTTAAACAAATATGGTACAGTTTTGGTTACATACCCTAATTCAATTATGCTTGAATGGCAGAAAGAAAACACTCTATAAATGGCTAGTTTACATGACTGTTATCATTAAAACAAAGCAGTATGTTGAATCAATAGAACGCTCTCCAGCGCCTTTAAGTTTCATCTATTTAGAACAAATCAAAGCAGGTGAATATTTGTTTTTGGTAATAACAAGTATTAAGTAGATTAGTCATCAACAATTATTTAACACCACTGTTGTATATTTTTCAGAAATGTTTATAATGTATTAATATGTTTTCTTATAATGCTGCATTACAGTTGCTCCTCAACATTATTATAATCAGAACTATTCATGAATATGTCAGCGGTTTCTCAAATTACAATTCAGTACATAATATAACGAAAATATTGATTTACAATTCAATACATAATATAATGGAACAAAATGAGCTTATACAGTAATATACTAAATTATACAATAACGTAATCCATTTTAAGCAAACAAAATAAACAATCCTTTTTCTTCTTTTTCCTTTTTTTATATCATGGACTGAAAAAAAATGGAGGGATCCACTGAAAAGCATTGCTTGTAAATTGTGGACCCCTCAAAAAAAAAATCAAGCACAACTGGCAATTACAATAATACATATAGAAAAGAAAGCAAAAATGACATACACAAATGAGGTGCAAGCTCATTAAAAAAGTAGTTTCATGAAAATTATGTTATGGAAGCCTACGAAGAATCAGAACAAAGAAAAGACAAGACAACACACAAGACTACATAAAAGACACACGCATACGTATACCACATGCTCTAACATAGAATACATAAATAGGAATAAGAGTGAAGAAAAGCAAAGAAGACATTTAGGACCGGGACTATGAAAGGCCAACTGTTATGCTGCTGCATGATTAGACTTGGCTACAAGGTAAATAAAAAACAAATTAAAAAAGAAAGAATATTAATGAATATTCCGAGAGCAAGGATGATGACTAATTCATTTGTAGCAAATGAATAAAGAAAAGTATATAAAGAAAAGTCAATATAGAAAATACATCAATTTACCTGCGTATTATAAGAATTTAAGAGAAACAATTTTTAGTCTGCTTTTGAATGAGTTCAAAGATAATGCACTTTTAATATCATCATTTAAAGAATTCCAAAATGTTGGACCATTGTACATTAAAGTATTTTTGGCAAATAACGTGCGCAATAAAGGAAGGTGAAACTTATTAGATCGCCGTGTAGGATAGTTATGAAAAGATTATTTTTTTTGGAAAAATACTATCAAAAATATTAGGCAGTGTATTGTTATTGTAATTGTACATAAATTGACCGAGCTGAAGTGAATAAAGGTCTTGTACTTTCAATATTTTATTTTCAAAGAATAAGGAATCTCTATGAGAACGTATGGCAGAGTTATATATAATGCGAAGTGGCTTTTTTTGTAATAATAATAATGATGACGCACATCAAAAGGGTGCAGTTCTCGACCGAGGTCGAAATTGAGTTAATAGTATGATCGTTTTCTCCATTTCTTCCTCTTTAATTTGATACCTAACACGATTCAAAATTTTGTTTTATTGCGAAGATACATGGCTTTAAAAGAGACGTTTGAGGGGCGTTTTGGAAATTATTTTATCGAGAAAACGGCCCTCAAAGATTACTTTCGATTTTCACCGAGCTTGCAGGTGCAATCAATTATCAAGCGGGTTCGTTCTATTCACATCGGACGGAACAAAAGGCCCCCAAAAGACCTAGTAACCGTGACCATTCAGGCGTATAACGAGCGGTTTTCTGTGTGCGTGCGCGCATGACTTTACTAGGATTGGTTTTGTGTTCAAGTACACTTGCTCAGTGGAGTCTTTTCACTTGTGTGAGCATGTTTTTGACATTCATCTTCACGACTTCGGCTCGTAAAAAAACTAATGTAAGCAAGCAGACCTGTACGTACCCTACTTGCCGAGCACTGCGCTCCCCGACGTGGCCGGGGATCTAAAACGCGCGCATCAATGTACTAATACTTATAGCACTCGGCGCCAGTGCAGGTGGTACATTAAAAAAGTCGCGAATAATAATGATTTGTAAGATCTACACAATGCCAAAGAAAGAGAGGGCATATATTTGTTTTGATATTTGGGTGAATCACTGTATAAGGTGTACATCAGCGTGCACATAAAATAGAAGTTACGATAAGCTGTATGGATGACAAACATACATTTGAAACGATTGCTCAAACGATGAGTGGTAATATATTATCTGTTTGATAAATGCAATAAAGGATCATTTGAGATTCCTAAAAAACACTTCATACAGCGCCCTTAACATGTTCTTAAATGGTTGAATGTTAATGAAACACATTGGCCAATCATGCATATCCCAACAGCTTACTTAGTTTGATTCGAACCCTCCAATTTAATTGTAATGTTTCTAATATTAACTCGTATTGTTTCCAGTTTTGTATTACAGTATATTATTGTAAAGGGCTAAAATATATTAAGGTTAATCTCATTATGTGCTACATTTATCAAGAATATTATTAACGAAGTTATTCTTGGAGATTTCTGTGGAAATGATGTAAGGCTGCAATAATATTAATACAATCAAACGGCAGCATATGAAAACATCACAACACGGCATCATCATTGTTTTCAATTACGTTATTTTACTTTTTAACAACAAAAATGGCCGTTAAATACATCTTTATAGCAATCATAACCTGTTTAACAGTATCAATATTTCTGTGTACATGCTCTTGTTATATGTGATATAAATATTAAATAAAGAAAATGCTAATAAGTTGTATCATCTTATAGATACACTAACTAAACACAATTGCGATATTACAACAAATAATCGAATTTTCTATCTACCCAAGATACAAAAAGTATATATCTGAGGTAATGGGAGAACGGTTGGGATACGGTATAGCTGAAAGTTACGCGAAACATATTGATTGTTTTTCAATTCAAATTTTCAGAGGGGGTAAGGGTGTATTGTGAGATAAATAATTTAATAAAATTGAGCCAATGTATTACATGAAGTGCCATTTTATACATATCATTCTAACCATCTTTGTATAGTATATTAAGACATCATGAGTTCTTCGGTATTTTACCTACTTTATAAAGAGCCATATCTGATTCAATCTCTCGTGTGATTGGAATACAAATGAAAGTAATCGATTACGTCGACTTATCATGTGGTTTATATACAACTGTTCGCCAAAAATCATAGTGCATACGTCAACGTAGTTACGTAGATAACATGTACACAGACTCCATGATATATGTTTTAACAAGGAAAATTTCATAGACAAAAATACCAAAATGCAATTCGAACAACCGCAATTGCTTTTTGGATCGAATGGGTTGATCATCTTGATGCAGATAGTGGGCCATCAGATTCATGTGGTTTTTAAACTTTTTTTTTGTATTAAACGATTTAAAAATCAATGATGACATCATTATTTTTGTGTATTCGGAACTTTGTAAAAAAAAAAAATCATATTTTCAGTCGAAACTCTAGATGATGAAAGCATCTGGTCGGATTTAGAAAGTGCTTACTTATCAGGTTGATTGTGACATACAAATAGGCTTTAATATCCGAAAGTTTACTTTTGTCTTGTTACCTACGAGTACATTTTACCTACGAATACAGAGTGTCCTCATGATAAAATGTCACATTAATCTTCTTATTAAAGCATTGACTATCGTTATTTTGATTTTAATCTATTGCCAAAGGATGCCTTCGAATCATACACATACATTCATTTATTAATATGATGATTACGCTTGTTAAACAAGGAGGAGAAAAACGTTTAATGTTAAAAGAGGCAAAAAAGTAACCTTTTTAACCTGGTGTGCTTGTAATCTAAATGCCCCCAAAATATGAACATTATAACGCATGAAAAGGAAATTTGTTTCATACCATAACACGCTCATTGTCTTCAAATAGCCAAAATATCTACGTGATATTGCCGTTTGAAATAATGTCAGCGCAGGAATCAAACTCCCTATGTCATGTTTGTATTCGTAAGTAACGTTTAATTTGTTAAAAATTACTTACGAATGCAACACATTTTGTTGAATATCTCCTAAAATCATTATTTGAAAACGATAAATCCTTGCACATATTAGCGTTATGCTATATAACATCTATTACTAAGTTATCTCTCACTAATCTACATACATATTGAAGCTACGACATGATGAAGTGTATACGTAGGTAATGCCATTTTTTTTACCAAACGGGCCTTTTCAGCTTTTTACGTTTCTGATGGCTATACAATCAAAACACTAGGATTTTTGATAATGCATTTCAATAGTTGACACATGAGGGTTTAAGTTAAGCACACATTTTCAATCGTGTGATTAATTCTTCAATAAGGTTATGAGTGCTAAAAAATGTATTCGTAGGCAACGCTTAAAATTTACCACTAGGTAAAAAATCACCCAAAATCACATGATTGCCAATTACTTACTAAAACTCATATAATGAGTCCTGACATATGCAACAACTTCCCATGTAAAAATGAACCAATTCGTATCAAGTCTTCATTCTAAGATTTTAACCGCTCAAAAAAACGTTAAGAGATTTTTTTCAAAAGTGGTCCAAAATAGCATGTTTTTTGTTCCTGTAGGAAAAAGTATAAATGCAATGGTCACAAATTTAGTATGGCGCGAAAGGTCTCGCCAAGATGCATCTGCTCAAAGAAAAATCGAGATTGTAGGACCTTTCAAAAAAATCAAATAGGTCTGAACATGCCGTGTACACTTTTCGTTGGAATCGACCATATACAGTGTGCATTATCAATGTGCATCATCAGTGTGCATCATCTATGCGATGCTACTCCAACATAATCCAAATACATTTGACCACTTTACTTAATATGCAGTTTCGGCATTTAATTGCATACAGCATTCGAAATTAAACTAGACATGTTCAACTGGAGAGTATTGTTACATTAGCACCAGATAAAATGACAAATATTGGCTCGGGTATAAGATATTTACTACAATTATTTGTATATGACCATACACATATCTCTTTTACCTAAGCACAACCTCGTTATGAATTGCTCTAATGAAACAAAACCATATTATAAGAGGTATATAAGCTCTTAATGTATTTGTTGGTAACAAGGTCCTCTATAGATGAGGAGCTTATACTTCAAAATACCATAGCGACGTAACGGGGACGTTTTGTTGTATAGAGTCACAATCAAATTGCCAATTAACATAATTTGCCAATTTATCAAACGCACAAATTAAAGCGATTTTTTTACAGTTCAATATGGATCTCTCCCAAATATTCAAGATAATATTCATCTCTGCTAAACACTTAATCTGATGGCACCATCCTGCTCTCAACTAATGCAGCATTTCTAGAGAATCATTAGTCGCCGATAAAAGCGTGCGTAGCCGTCCGATGTTAACGGAAATGTCATATTTACTTATTGCAGTACGGATGTCCGCTTGACATTGAAGGAGATGACTTCGGTCAAATCTTGCAGATATGGCTTCTCAAGACTCTGAAGCAGTGATCCGTATATCTGTGGGTGAGTGGTCATCCTTGACATCAGAAGGAGTGGGAATATGTGTAAGGTCTGGTGAATGTGTAGCCACTTTGTCTGTTGCTGGGCTATCTGCAAAACCTGTTCAGTTCAGTTCAGTTCATTTATTTTTCATTTTCAACAAAAGTATAATTTACATAATGAAACACAAAATGCATTCTTACAGGAGTTATGAAATAGATAAAATACACATATACAAATCAGTAATAAATAATTGTTGAAAATGGAGGGCGCTGCTAAGAAGCAAGGCTTGTAGGGTGCAGCGCCCTCGAAAGTTAGTGGAAGTACTAACACTTTTTCATCAGTAGAGTCAGAATTCGTATTTAATATTGGCCTAAATAATATGACATTTCAAGAGTTTATTGTGTGACTACCATTTATTGAATGGGTAGTTATGTTTCAATTGATAATATCGCGAGCCATCAAGTTTGTATTACCCCCTGTTCAAGTTTAATCTTAGTCAACTAATGACGACATAGCCATACACGCCGCTTCCTTTCTAACGCTGTGCTTACCGTCGTTTGAGTCAGAGACGAGCCGTGCTTGACCATTTGATGCTGCACCTTTATTCTCTTCTCTAGTTGGACATAACGAGTACTCAGGCTTTCCATCACTTGTATTACAGTCGTCCGGTATATACCATATGGTTGAAGCTGGTTTGCAATTAAACATACGATGGCGACTGGTCTTAGTTCACATTTAAGACTTCTTTGCGCTCGCAATCATAGACTGTGCAGTACATAGGTTCGTTCTGTAGGCTTTCACCCCCAGCCCGAAGTGTATGAATATAAGCAGCTGCTGAATGCTCATCGTTATTACCTTGGTCAATCTGGCGACGGTTTACACGTATAGTCGCCATTATGTTTACACTGGCCCAACCCTATTCATATGGCGTGGAATAGTCGTCTGTATCACAACACGTCCTTGGAGGCAATTTCGCTAGATGTCCAACTCCTTGATCACCTCCTAGAGGATTACTGGCGGCAGAGAGAGCAATGACAATTGGGAAAGAAGGAATGATCTGCGCTGGTGTTATGGATGATATGTTTGGTTGTAGCGGTATTGATGATAACATATTTGGCCTATGATTGTCCTTTTTGTCATTTCGTATGCGTTTTCTAGCTTGAAAATACACGTACAACTGCCATCCCATGCTGCATATGAGTGTTACAAATACTATTGAAATATGGACGATGAGAATTACGTTACTGGCCGTAAAGTTGTTACATTCCATTCCTTCTTCACCGACAGCTGATCTACGAAACCAACATTTTTGGAGTGACAAATTATAATTTTCCGTTGCTTCCGTTGGCAAAAAATCAGTGGAAAGTATTTCCTCGCCTCTCGGTCGTAGAACTCCGGAAATGAGGACGCTGCTTGTGGATTTTGATGTGGATACAGGAGGCAAAGTATGTTCAAAAGTGCATGTTTTACCAGCTACTTTACTAATTGTATCATAAGTTAGATTTGTAAAGAGTGGACTCAAGTAGTATTATAATCATAAATAGAAGTACGCCATCTCCGGCGAATTACCATATATGTTCGTGGGTAATATCGGAGTCTAGGAACCAGTCATTGTATGAGCTGGGCGATCGATCTACAAGGAGTTAATAAAGTAAGCTTTCAACTAATACTCGTGTGTCGACTTGTATTATAACACAACATGATGTCAGAAGTGAAAGTGACTGTATGTCTGATTCGATTCGCCATGAACTGTGTTGTAGAAATGCTAATTTGAATCCGTTTTGAGAGGTGAGCTTCACGGTTGATGTGTGACCGGATATACCAGCCAGAAAACGCTTCATTGAGAACTGTACGGTTCCGTGATCGACAGTGCATAGCTAGTTGAATAAGGCCGACGAGAGCGGTTTGCAATTAGCAGAATGGATCAACTGAAACCACCAAACACACTGGACCTTGATGCTAGGAATCTTCCTCAGACTTGGAAACTTTGGAAAGAAGAATTTGAGCTGTATGTTGATCTTGCTGGGTTGAATGACGAGCCCAAGAAAGTCAAGCTCTTCTTGTATTTGGTAGGTGCGAGGGGCAGAGAACTGTATGAGACCCTCGAGATTAATGCAGCTTCAGTCGAAGATGACGTGTCTGGCGGAGATGCGCCTGCCGCACCGACATTGGCAGTGGTATTACAGGCATATGACAAATATTGTAACCCTCAAAAGAATGAAACTGTTGATCGGTACCAATTTTTCACAAGACAGCAGCAGGCTGGAGAGACTCTGGAACAGTACCACACTGAGCTGAAGGTGCTAGCATCCAGTTGTAACTTTCAACATCTGAAAGACTCGCTGATTCGGGACAGAATAATAGGCGGCATTCGGGATGATGGCCTCCGTGCAAGATTATTGAGGGAGTCATCAGAGTTAACCCTCGACAAGTGTTTGCAGATCTGCCGCGCCACAGAGTTGTCTAAGGAGAGAATGGCAGTCTTCGGTGACAAGGCTCAGGCAGACATTCATGCAGTACAGAAGTCATGGAAAAAGGACCAATCCAGAAATCAACAGCGATCATGCAAATACTGTGGTGGTCGGCATGTGATGGACAAAGACCAGTGTCCGGCGTATGGAAAAACCTGTAATAAATGTCACAAGCAAAACCACTTTGCGAAAGTGTGCCAAGCAAAAGTGGTTGGACCACGTGGGAATGCTACGCCTGCCCTGCATCAGATGGATGAAGAGAGTGACTACGAAGACTTCTTTGTTGATGCCATTGAGTCGAATGATCGAGGAGACTGGATGGTGGACCTCAAGATACACAACAGGACGGTGAGATTCAAGGTCGACACTGGTGCCCAGTGTAATGTTGTCCCCCTTGGGGTACAAAAGCATCTTGCTTCGACAATGGTGAAATCATCGGCTAGACTGGTAATGTACTCGGGCCACCAGATCAATCCGGTTAGAAAGTCGGTACTCTGCTGTGAGTACAAGGGCAGATTTCACAATCTTCAGTTCCAGGTCATCGATTATCATGCACAGCCTGTGTTGGGCCTGCAGGCGTGTCAGCAACTAGGCTTAATCAAGCGCGTCCACACGGTTCATCATGAAACGGCAGATGTGAAAGAGAGATATGCTGATCTGTTTGACGGACTTGGCTGCATGCCAGGCACACATCATATCAAAGTCAGAGAAGATGCAGTTCCCAGAGTGCATGCTCCCAGAAAAGTACCTGTGGCCCTGAGAGGCAAAATCAAGACAGAACTGAAACGAATGGAGGATCTGAAAGTGATCGAAAGAGTGACAAAACCAACTGCATGGGTACACAGCATGGTCACAGTAGCCAAAAAGAACAGTGACAAGGTGCGCATATGTCTTGATCCCAAAGAGCTGAATGAAGCAATCGAGCGCGAGCATTTCCCAATGAAAACTATTGAGGAGGTGGTATCACACATCCCGAACGCAAAGAGGTTTAGTACACTGGACGCGAACTGTGGATATTGGCAGCTGGAACTGGACGAGAAGAGTGCGGAGTTGTGCACGTTTAATACACCGTTCGGGAGATACAAATACTGTCGAATGCCCTTCGGTATCAAGTCCGCTCCTGAAATCTTCCAACGCACAATGTCCCACATGCTGGAGGAATTGGAAGGCGTTGAGGTGGTGATGGACGACATTCTGATATGGGGAGAGACAGCTGAACAGCATGATCGTCGGCTTGAAGCAGTCCTTGCATGTCTTCAAGAAAACAATGTGAAGCTGAACAGCAGCAAGTGCAAGATTGGAGTTGATGAAGTTGCCTACATTGGTCATGTCCTTACAGCTGAAGGACTGAAACCGGACCATACCAAAGTAGAAGCTGTGCGCAACATGAAGCAACCCACAAACAAGAAGGAATTGCAGAGATATCTTGGAATGGTGAACTACCTGGGAAAGTTTTTGCCCAACTTGTCTTAAGTCACAGCACCGCTGCGGATGCTGCTTGTTGGTGAAAATGATTGGCAGTGGCTAGACGAACAGCAGGCTGCGTTCGAGAAGCTACAGGGGCTGGTCACGAATGCACCTGTCCTACAATACTACGATGTGGATCTGCCAGTAGTAGTGAGTGTCGATGCTTCTCAAGATGGCGTGGGGGCGGTGTTGCTTCAGAATGAGAAACCAGTGGCGTTTGCATCAAAAGCCTTCACAGAGTGTGAAAAGCGATATGCACAGATTGAGAAAGAACTAGCTGCAGTGGTATACAGTGTAGAGAAGTTTCACCAGTATGTCTTCATGCGGAAGTTTTTGGTAGAGTCGGATCATAAGCCACTGGAAGCTATCATGAAGAAACCTCTAGCAGCAACTCCTCCTCGCCTCCAACGCATGTTGCTGAAGCTACAGAAGTATGACATCACAGTATTATACAAAAAAGGCATTCTCATGCACGTAGCATATGCGCTGAGCAGAGTCTACATCCCCCAGAGTGAAGCTGATGATGACAGTCAGGACGTAGCAGTGTGCATGGTTGACTGCCTGCCAATGTCGCCGGCCAGGCTAGATGAGTTGCAAGCAGAAACAAATGCTGATCCGGTACTACAAAATCTCATGGTTACAGTGCGTGAAGACTGGCCAGAGAGCAGGGCCCGTATTCCATAAACTTGTAAGAAAACTTGCTTACAATAAGCAAATTGACTAAGAAAACTTGCTTACGTAAGCTAGTGCTGTAAACCGTATTCCATAAACTTTTAAGAACATTTGATTATAGTAAGCAAATATTCTTAGAATTTGTGCTTACGTAAGAAAATGTAATTTTCCGTATTCTATAAACGATTTCGTCTTTGCTTACAAAAGGCGCGAATCTAAGTCAAAATGCTTACCTTTTCTGACGTCATGATTTGTGATCGCCCGTGATCGACAAAACTTTTCTTTTTATGCGATGATTTCTCTATGGAGTTTGCGTGCTTAAGCGCTTGTCGCAATCGCAATAATATCGTATGGAAATGAATGGGGATAAAGATATAATTGATTGATCAGGCACCATGGAGGGAGAGAAAAAGAAAAAATGCTCCAACTTCTCCGACAGAGAAAAGGAGATAATTGTCGAGAGCTACGAGCAAAACGAACACATTTTGCGGCCATGTTTGAGTTCCTTTGTTTGTGCAAAAGACAAATCAAATGTATGGGAGAAAATAACAAGAAAACTCAATGCGGAAAATTCGTCAGTGGTGCGGACAGCTGACCAAGTTAAGAAGAAGTGGTCAAATATGACCAAAAACATGAAGGAGTCCCTGTCAAAGGAGAAAGCCCATATCGGAACGACTGGTGAGTACCTTTAACCCCCCTAGTACAATAATATGAAGATAAAATAACCAAAAAATAAAACAAGAGCCGTAGTTGGCGCTGATTGGGGTCATTAGGTCAAATTGATATTGTTGCCTAGCCTGTTGGTGATATTCGAGATCGACGCGACAGTTCACTCGAATCGTCTCTTTTTCTTTTCCAAGATACGAATTGATGATTAAATGGGAACTGAACTGACATTATGTCTCTCAAAATATTCGTGGTCAGAAACGGGATCGGAAGAAGTTAAGGTGAGAGCTCTAAATTACCAAGTAAGACTATCGTAAATTACCCTGGGTGAATGATGCATGAGCGGAGACTGAGGCAAGCGCTACGTACCCCGACCGCCAGCCCGGCGGGGCTGGTGATGCGATGCTCACCTAGGCCTTGGCCCTAGCTTTGAAGACAAAACACAAACTCAAACTAAGAACCATGACTTATAAATATGAGTCATGTGCATGATTATGACCGAGTATAAATTAACAATGAATTTAATCATGTTATATTAGTAATTATGTTTCCTAGTATGGAAGACTTACTTAGTCAATTGTGGGCAAAACTATACTTTAGTAGGCTTAGAGAATTTTGGTCGCTAACTTCAACCCTAACCCTAACCCTAACCCTAACCCTAAATTTGGTGGCTATAGGTCAGATTTAGTGGCTATAGGTCAGATTTAGTGGCTACAGGTCAGATTTAGAGGCTATAGGTCAGATTTAGTGGCTATAACCCAGATTTAGTGGCTATGGTTAGATTTAGTGGCTATATAAGTTCGATTTATTGGGCAGTACGAAAATTGAAGTTAGGGACCAAAATTCTCTAAGCCTACTAAAGTATAGTTTTGCCCAATTGTGTCTTGCATAACCATAACAGTAGGATTGATAAATCAATGACAATGACATCATTGATGATTGACAAATCATGTCACAGAGTGTCAGTGATATGTTGATAATATTAATATGATGAGGGCTCAGGTCCAAGACTTTTGTAAGTCGGCGTAAATTGCTATCGACTATTGTGTTGCTTTGCCCTATAAAGTTCAATCAAACCAATCTAAGTTTTAGGCAGTGTATTTATTGTTTTCTGTTCTTTTTCTTAATAATAGGTGGTGGTGGCCCTCACCCTGGGCTCGACAAGCTCGAAACGAGAATATTGACGGTAGTTGGGGAAAATTCTCCAACTATTGTAGGAGTGCAGGGAGGAGCAGATTCCTTGAAATGGTGAGCATAATTCATTTTGTTACGAAGGGGGAAAGTGTGATCCATACCACCATAATAAAAGATCAAAAGCACATGGTCCGGAACAATACAAAAGTGACTACTTAGGCCAGTGGGGGTAATAATTTGTTTACTTCTCTTACTTTTGCTGAAAATTTGTTGTTCACAGACCTACTGATACAAACACAATAAAAACAGTATGATAACCTAGCCAAAGAAAACGTTAGGAAGACACTTTTTCATTAATTTTTGGACATTATCATTCATTGAGTAACACTAACAGTGCAAGTGCGCTTGTGCGGTAGCTAAAATATAGTGTCCAAAAATGAATGAAAATGTGTCTTCCTAACATTTTCTTTGGCTAATGATAACCAATATTACATGTTGTCACCGGTGGAAATAAATTGTATAATAAATGGTATAGCATCGGTGTAGCAATCCGGAGATCTAGCCTAGGGTTTGATTTCTGGCAAAGCCCATTTCTCTTTGCTCATTTTCAGTAATTTGAATAACAGAATGTGAATTAGTTTAGTTGTTGGTAATTTGTTAATTTGTAATATGTAATTTGGTAGTTTATTTGTTGGTAATGATTTTTTTTTTTGGTGGGGGGGTATTTATATTATTTTTAAATATTTCTGGTCAGTTTTTTCCTGTTTGAATTTGATTTTATTTTTTGTTTGTTCTTTTGTTCTTTTTCTTTTTTTTGGGGGGGGGAGGGGGTTGGGGGCTACTTTTATATTCCAACTGTACACTTTTGCCACTTTTTAAGTTGAATGTATTTTCATCAAGCATCACTGTCTAGAACAAATTTCTTATTGTTTGAAATGTATTCATATAGGGTAATGAATCAAATCAGAAATTAGTTCTTAAGAGTGGGACTTGATGAAAATACATCCTTCTCAAAAAGTGGCCACAGTTCCCCCGGTTTAGGGTTTACAGTATAACTCACTAATAGTATTGATACATTGGGGGGAGGTGTAGGAGGAGCATTTAAGATAATTTTGTTTTTGAAAATAAATTTCACCACAAGCTTTCCAAAGCCTTTCCCACATCTCTTGTACCTCGTATCTGTAATATGCATGTAGTTCAAGGTCAATCATAAGTAACCATTACTAGTAATACTATATAATTATATATAAATGATTAATTATGATTGAATTTGAACTACTTGTTGGCTTTCATCCTCTTTCTCATCTTTCACACCTTTACACATTTAAGAAATGTAGACATTTTACCAGAATAACAATTATTTTAAGAGAAAGGTTAGAAGACAGCCTTTTATGGAACAAATATTAACACTGTTAAAAAACTAGCAAAAGCAAGTTGACAGTAAAGATGTACTCTCTTCAAGTGTAGATCGCTGAATGAGGCTCATTCAATCTTGTCCGGTATATATATGGAAGCGAGAACTCCGTAACAGATCGTGAACGTCCATGAACAAGCGTGACTTCTCGTATCTACTCGCATTTACTCTTATCTACTCGCATCCACTCGTATCAAGTCGTATCTGCTCGTGAGTCATTCGTGTCAGGTCGTGAGCAATGGTACCCGACAGAGCGTCACAGATCGTGGGAGATCGCAGCACATCTCAACAGAGCGTGGTGTTTGTCTTGTCCAAGGTTGATCCCGATCACCACGATTTGGAAGCACGATTAGATACGCTTTGTTACGATCTAATACGATCCGATGCGATGATCACGATTGACAATTAATCGTGTTGATCGTAGACATTTTTTGAACCGATTCAAAAATTTTCTACGATCAACACGATTGCCACGACTGACCTTACGATCTGATAACATCTGATACGATCACCACGATTACTCCACGATCAGCTACGAATGGCCAATCGTGGCGATCGTAACTAATCGCACGACAGTGGGAACGCCGCATTACCTACGAACACACTAGAATATTCATTTCTGTATTACCTAAATGTATCGTATCCCCAGCAATTCCAGGTTAAACATTTTCTTACAAAATGTTTGCAATATCAATGGTGTGGATACAATCGATCAACATTACGAATTCAAATAGTCGGGTTTAAATGTTCACATTGAATTTTGTTTTGAGGATACCACTTATAATGTCAGTGTACATTTTTAAGAAGTTTTTTTTTCACACAATTGATCTGTTGATTGTTAGCACACTTGTATGATCGTATCTCACTTAGAACTGACAAGGGACCCCCATATTTCGTGACAGTCACTGTGAATAAAGGTTTGTTGTTACCTACGTATAAAGTAAATTACATGTTGCCTACGAATACTTATTTTTCACGTACATTGTATACGTGTCTTTTTTTTGTGCACAAACCTAAATTTGATATTTTTTGAAAGGGTATTTCCCACTCTTTAGAATACTGGAAAATAATTCTGATTCACATCTTATTAAAAAAAATTATGAAAAGTGATACAACCTCATGTTTTTAAGACAGGACAATTTCAACACACTAATAAAACATTTGAACTTGAAAATGTATAACAGAGTGATGTTTAAGACACAATATGTGAATGTATTCCATGATTAGCATCTTATAGATGAAATAAAAGCAAATGTTTGCATGAAGCAGATTGATTTGGAGTTCCATAATCATATTTTTAAAGTAATTCATCTTCATTCGTAGGCAACGTTAGGAAATATACCATTAACTTCTCAACGCCATTACTTGGCCGTTTGGAAAGATAAGTGATGGCACTTTTTGTCTGGTTATGGTTGACATGTCTACTTAACATGTGCAAAAGGATTAAACAATCAAAGCAGTTTGAAATTCGAACCTAAAAATCTGGCCGTGTACACTTTTCGTTGGAATCGACCATATATATACCACATGTTGTGAATGGTCATAGTTCTCTACTTAACGATAATGTATTACACTGATCTTAATTCCACACATGTCCCTTCCTTTTTAAACATCATGGTTAGCATTTGGTTTGTATTGTTGTTTTCGATATGGCCTTTTCAATACTTTATCATGGTCATCTGGTCATGATTATCGTTATCATGAGCAAGCAGTAGGATGAAAGGAGGCCTATGACGAAAGAAGCGAGCACATGTAACGAATAATTTTGGGAAGAGGGGGAATACGAAATTGGAAAAGGAGATGTGGAAAAGGAAACTAATCATGTACTGAAGGTTGTGAAGCTCTTCTTTTCTATTAATAGCAGATTTAGTTGTGCTGATGTGAATTTCGAATTCATGACATCTCGCCGGAAAAAATTGAAATCCACATTATCGTCTCGTATCGCGAAATTGTCTTTGGAAATACGAGCCATGTACTGTGCTTTTTCTTGGCATGTAGGTAACATTTGTTGGACATGTTCATGTTGTTTTTTTTCTGAAAAAATGAACATAAAAAACGAACAGTTGATATTAGCATGGAACGCCTTTAATAACAAACATGTTGGGCTAGGCATGAGTTTCATTTGTAGACTAAAATGATAGACGTCCATATTTAAAACATATGCTTAATAAAAAAATATAATTGAATAAAACAACGCCACAACTCCCGTGATTTGTCAATGTCATGCTCGTATTGCTTGAAAGCAAAACCAACTAATATTCATGAACTTTTTATAAAAATAAATTATGAGACTGTGTTGTGTCACTAAATGTAAGGTTATAACTCGTAAATGTTGCGATTTATTATTCTTCAGTAGTTTTGGTATCATGACATTAAGTGCCAATGTTAGATTGTATGTATGATTGAACACAATTGTGATCAAGTGTGCGAGTGTTCTGTTATTATTATTTTTTGTTGTAAATTTAATTAGCCTCCTTGTAATAATTTATCTTTTATTAAGTGATTCATTATTTTAATTATATCACCAACATTCACACGCACGCCCCCCCCCCCCCCCCCCCCACAAAAAAATAAACATCTTTAATAAAAAGTGTTCAATAGTTGCGTATTACCATGATTACCCATCCTCGGTAATCACTATTCCTCCTCGTTTGTAAAGCATTTCTATTATAGTTAGCACCACATTACAAGTTCCAGTGTTAACAACATGCTATCTCTAAATTTGCTCATCACAGGTTCACTGACTTTTTTAAACTAACCAACACATCCAAAGGGCAATGAATTAGGAATCAGACCCTATTTTTCGTGTATAAAACATTGATTTGTTCTGGTTTGCAGTGTACAAATTTCAGGTGTGCGATGATATACTACCCAACCATCTCTATAGCGTTTTTTTTTTCATGATCAATCACAGCCTATCTGCCACTCAGAGTGATAACATGATGACACTATAACTCTTTTCCTACATGAATTTAGATCTAAACTTTCTCACTCCACTTTGATTATCAGTATGGGGCAATTCCAAGCAAACATTGACATAACCACTGATTTTTCAAATTCGTTGTACCATAACAAATTTGGTATCAAATGAAAGCTAAAAGATTGAACTTTCCAAAAATGTATTTTGTTTTTGAAAAAAAAAATTGTAAACTATTATTTTATTGTTAATATATAGCATAAATTAATTTTCAGTTATTTTCACAAAACATTCAATTAAATATTAAGCATAAAAGAACTGCGAAAAGGAGTTTTCATAAAATTTTATTTCAGTGTTGATAGGATCATTGCTTCAATTTTTCAGATAAATATCAATTTCGTCATTTTCGCTCTTCGTTCCGCTTCAGTGACTGTCTCATTTACAATCATTAATATGTCACGGCGTTACACTAAAAACATATATTTTTAATATTTCTGGAAAAATATGAATGGGAATGAAATAATTTTTTGTTTTCTCTGTATTAGCCCATATGGCTATAATATGCATGCTGAATAGCAGCATTATCTTTTACCACTTATTAATATAATCAATATCAATTTGGTCACGGCGTTATGTTTTGTGTAACGCCGTGACGCTACCTACTGGATTCCCATTGACATAACACAGTAGACATAATCAAATAGTGTAAGATATTTTCGTAGGTATGCTTGGGCATTGCTCATGCTATAATTATATGAATAGGGTCAGTTGATAATGTTTCCATCTCAAAGTTACCTGAGTCATGTATGTGTATGGGTTGTATGTCCGTCTGTCTGTATGTGCATCTGTACATCAGTGTTCTTTTTTTTGCAATATCTCAAGAATCGTTGGATGGATTTCGTTCAAACTTTGTACAATCCATGTATTTAGAGGTACGGATTATTGGATATGATTTTGGTCCATGAGGTCAAAGGTCAAAGGTCACAATGCTAACAAATATGCAAAAATTATATTATTATCAAGATAGTTTGAGAATCCTTGAAGGATAACATGATAATAATACTGGTATGCGTCCAGTGAAGTATATGACCTGATTAGGGAATGGGGTCATGGGAGGTCATAGGTCAACAGGTCAAAATATTGTTGTTGTTTTTTGTTCTCACAATTAAGTTCCAGAATCAATGTTAGAAAGAGTACTGTAGGTAAAAGACAAT
The DNA here is from genome assembly GCA_037951105.1 of Echinarachnius parma. Lineage (NCBI taxonomy): Eukaryota > Metazoa > Echinodermata > Echinoidea > Clypeasteroida > Echinarachniidae > Echinarachnius > Echinarachnius parma. The sequence goes on along the minus strand of JBAMJV010009025.1, from coordinate 10,605 downwards.
TTTCTGAAACTGTTTGGGGCACAGGTCAAAGGTCACTCGGATAATTACCAATTCAAAAACAAACATTTACTAACTCTGAAATCATGTTACATGAAACAAATCACTTGCAAATATGCACTGTGCAGACGAAAAATTAAACATTTGTATGTTATTTTGAGAAACAAGGTCAAAGGTCAGATGTCAAAGGTCTCATATTTCATTGTTACATTTAAGTATGTATTTTGGTTTTAATATTTGATGGTTCCATTAACTAACTTCTGAAATAGATAAGAATTTCAATTATGTCCTAAAAGATTTTTTGATCAATAGAGGGCGCTGTGCTGCAAATTTGTGTCATGCGGATGATCATTTAATAGCATCTTGGTTATATCACCCATTCATCTAGTTCTTTATTGATTCTGGATCACTACATTAAAATTATATCATATTATTCATCTCTTTAATATCTCCCATATATATAACATGTACAATTCAGAGGTCACGGCGTTACAGTCACGGCGTTACAGTGCATAGATACATTTATGATATCATATTTACTATGAGCATTGGATTTTTTCTACATTTTTATTTGGATGTTCTAGCTTGATGTCTAGTACAAAGAATCAATGTGACAAAAGTGCAAAATGTCCCTGTAGTTCACAGAGTTTACTTAGTTTCTTAGCATGTAAGAAACCCATGTCTTTTTGCCGTCACGGTGTTACGGCAGATATTGATATTCATAATTAATAATTTATTGGGAATTTTGGTTTTCTTGCCTATTGTAAATTATTGGTAGGATAGTGGTTACAGATGCATATCAAAAGTTGGTTCTAGATATTTAGATTTTATGAGTTATTTGGACTTTCATTGTGAGAAACACCCTCTGACCGTCACGGCGTTTGCTTGGAATTGCCCTATGGGCATTTCACATCAACCTATACCCAATTATTACCACTAAAATTTCGGGTCACTATTTTCTACATTCCAAGTATTGTCATCTCTTGCCACACATCAATGGAATAGTGTGCCCACAAAATATATACAGGGTGATTAAACAATATTAATATAAGCATCAATACATTGTTATTCAAACATCAATATAATTAATTCAAACACATCTGAGCACTGTAACTATATAATCTTCGGCACACAATTTTAAACAGCATTCGAAAGTAGCTTGACAATATGTAATGCAGTAGTGCATAATGAATAAGCTTTACTCGGGTATCATAATGTATATGACCACACGCATGACATGTCATTTTGCATATAATAACATGATGATCAGAATTACAATTTACTACACTCGAACCGACATGAATCACTTTGATATAACAAATAATAATGTTATTTTGCTGACCCAAGGCCTACGTTTTGATTAAGCCCTGCTATAACAAGATGCATACAATGACACGGGAACGTCATGGCCCGAAGGTACTCGGTGTTACGAAGCTATAATGTACATGTATTTACTACTAATCATGAAAGTTAAATATTCAAATTAATGATTTCATACTTTTCGAAAAACAAATTAGATTTTATACATTTAATGTAAACAACGTTAGAATAAATGAAACAAGGTAACAGTATCATAATTATGTCAACAGGCTATATTAGAAAGGAAATATACAATATTGCTGCAATCCACTTATATTTTTTTTACTACGACTAGCCAATTAAGTGTGTTAACAATGAACCACAATTACTTGAATTGGCCGTAATACAGTAGTTTTGCGATGGTGACTACAAACACATCGTAAATACCTGTTTTCTTATATATATATACGAGGCAAACTAAGTTATAGCCACACAGGATGTTTATGATATCCGGAGTAATTTACGAAATAAACTACCAAACAAAAGACAATACTGCGACTAATTAACAGTTCGACATAATGGAAAACACACGAATGTTCAAGCGGTGCTGTCCCGCCTGCCGCCTATTGGAAAGTAGATTGGTTTCATCAGCTCATAGTCAGACGAGTCAATGAACTTATCAAGGTAAACTTAGCCCGGATCTCTGCTAAAGACTTCACCCGATTACACCATCCCGATTTCTACCAAATCAAGCGCGGATGATAAATTCACTTCTCGAAGAGAACAAACCTTCCCCGGACATTCTAGGAGGTGGCTCCGGTCGAAATGTGCAGACATCGCCTGTCCAGACTCCGATTCATTTAGACGCATAGCGTTGGGAGGGTTGTCATCTTTGACACGAGATGGAGCGCAAGTATCTGTACGGTCTGTTTGATGTGTGGCCACTTTGTCTGCTGCCGGGCTTTCTGGAAAACATGTAGGATATAAGTATTACAGTTCGGTCATAAGTATAGCATGAATTACTACTTAACATATCCCTCAATAATGTTCACATTGCTTAATGTCAAAAGTGTATGATGTGGTGACCATGTTTGAATAGGTAGTTATCTTTCGATGGATACTATCGTAAATTGACACGATGTTATAACCCCTCAAATCAAGTTTTCCTTGACCAACTATAGACAACATCACCATACGAGTCGATTCGTTTCTAACGCTTTGCATAAGGTTGTTGGAGTCGAAGCCGAGTCGTATTTGACCATCTGATGTTGCACCCTTCTTCTCTCTGGACTGGCATAACGAGTTATCAGGCTTTCCATCATCTGCCATATACCATTCGGTTGAAGCTATTTCGCAATTGCAGATCCGGTGGCCACATGCCTCTAGATTTGAGACTTGTTTGCGTTCGTAATCATCTTCCGCGCAGTACATGTGTTCAATGTGTAGGCTTCCACCCTCAGCACCAAGTGTCTCAACATCAGCTAATGCGGAATGCTCATCGTTAGTATATAGGACAATATGTCACCGGTTTACACTCGTAGTTGCCATTATGTTTACATTGGCTCCGCTCCCTTCATATGGCGTGGAATAGTTATATGTTGATTGTTCCATTTTGTAAGTACCACAACACGCCTTGGGAGACAATTTTCCAAGATGTCCTGCTCCTTGGTCACCTCCTGAATGATTCCTCGTAAGACAGAGGGCACTGGCATTCGGGAAAGATGAAATGGTCTGCGGCTGTGTCATGGGTAGCATGTTTATCGTGTTTTGTTGTAGCATTGCTGATGAAATATGTTCACGGTTCTTTTTGTCAATTCGTATACGTTTTTGCGGTCGACGATACATGTACAACTTCCTTCCCATGCTGCACAGAAGTGCTACAAATAGTATTGAAATATGGACGATGAGAATCACGTTACTGGCCGTAATGTTAGTACATTCCTGTCCTACTTCACCGTCAGTCGATCTATAAAACCAACACTGTTCTTGTGGCAAAGTATATTGTTCGTTTGATTTTGGGGGCGAAGAAACCGTGGATAGTATTTCATCACCCCTACGTTGTGTAATTCTGGAACCAATGACGCTGCTCGAAACGTTGAGTGTGGGTGTCGATGTAGGTTCGGAATGCAAAGCATGTCCACTAGTCAATGCTTCGTAAGTATTGTAAGTTAGATTCAGAGCAAGATATTCTCGTGAGGAGTTTACATGGATATAGTATTCACCATAATCAGCTTGTAACAGTAAGACTTTTATATTGAAGAAAAAACATCTAAAACCACAAAATTCAAGCGTAAAGTGATGCATGTATTCATTGGAAGTGCTACACCACGAGTAGCATGAGCTTGAACTGCATCCTCTGAAAACACAAAACCCAATCGTTGAACCATTGGGATGTTTTAATTCATATTTATTAGGCATGCTACCTGTCAATATGTGCTCTGTAATACACTGGATACTAACAGCCGTCCCGTTCGTTTCTAGTTCATGATGTCTCTTACACTCAACTGACAATGAAACACACGGATTGCAGAAAAGAAACAAAAGCAATACAACATACAAAACATCCATTTTGTAACTCATTCTACTTGATAGTTTGTTCGTTGAGTATAATGTTGTATAATATATACTGTTATACAAATTGTTTGATGATATAACTATCGTCAGAGACGCCGTGACGACGTAAAAGTCGCATAATGAAGGATATCATGGGAGTGCACAAGATTTATCCATATCGTATTATCAGAAAACATGTGAAATATAGACCAAGATTTATGCTCGCTCTTTTAAAAGTTGTTCATAGGACTTTCATTTGATTTGTGATTGATTGGTTTTAATTTCATATCCTTAAAGAGGGACCGTTAGGACAATTTATTGCAAATATTTAAATTGTTTTGATCAATCCATTGGTATAATGACGAATATCTTCCAAACGCTGAGGACTAAAACATGACTACATAACTCCTCGAATGGATATAGCAATATCAGTTATGCCTGAATTACTACTGAACATCTCCCTTAATAGTGTTCGCATTTCTTAATGTCAAAAGTATATGATGTGATGACAGTGTTTTAATAGGTAGTTATCTTTCGATGGATAATATCGTACATTGACACGACATTTTATAACCCCACAAATAAAGTTTTCCTTGACCAATTATAGACAACATAACCATACTAGTCGAATCCTTTCTAACGCCTTGCATACGGTTGTTGGAGTCGAAGCCGAGTCGTATTTGATCATCTGATGTTGCACCCTTCTTCTTCCTGGACTGGTATAACGAGTACTCAGGCTTTCCATCATCTGACATATAGCTATGACATGAAGCTATTTCGCAATTGCAGATCCGGTGGCCACATGCCTCTAGATTTGAGACTTGTTTGCGTTCGTAATCATCTTCCGCGCAGTACATGTGTTCAATGTGTAGGCTTCCACCCTCAGCACCAAGTGTCTCAACATCAGCTAATGCGGAATGCTCATCGTTAGTATATAGGACAATGTGTCACCGGTTTACACTCGTAGTTGCCATTATGTTTACATTGGCTCCGCTCCCTTCATATGGCGTGGAATAGTTATATGTTGATTGTTCCATTTTATAAGTACCACAACACGCCTTGGGAGACAATTTTCCAAGATGTCCTGCTCCTTGGTCACCTCCTGAATGATTCCTCGTAAGACAGAGGGCACTGGCATTCGGGAAAGATGAAATGTTCTGCGCCTGTGTCATGGGTAGCATGTTTATCGTGTTTTGTTGTGTGGGTGTCGATGTAGGTTCGGAATGCAAAGCATGTCCACTAGTCAATGCTTCGTAAGTATTGTAAGTTAGATTCAGAGCAAGATATTCACGAGAGGAGTTTACATGGATATAGTATTCACCGTAATCAGTTTCAACTAGTGGAACTTTGATATTTAAGGAGAAACAATCAAATCCGCAGGACTCAATTTTGAAATGATGCCTGTATTCGATGTCAGTGATACACCACGAATGAACATGAACTTGAACTGCAGCTTCTGAAAACACAACCACCAACCGTTGAACCATTGTGTCGTTTTATTTCGTATTTATTAATTGTCGAAGGATTCCCTGTAATACACTGGACATAAACAGCCGTCCCTTTCGTATCTAAACCCCTCAAAAAAAGTTCGGAAACTCAAGTTTCATCGATCATATCTTTTGTATTTTTTAATAAGAATACTCGAAATACTCGAAATCGGTATCACAATAAAGCCTCATTATATACCTTTCAAACGTTGCATTATGTGTAGTGATTATGCAATTGGGGCGATTGCAGTAGCCCAGAGAATAGGGGGAGGCAGGAAGTGAAATCTCGCAAAATGGCCCCAATGCATTCAATTTACGAGTGCAAGACTGTGCTGACCAGTTTTCTAAAGGTTAACATTCTATTGAATGCTGCCACCCTTTCCATTCATCAAAATGGTTGAATTTGATACCATTTTAATGGAAATTATCTCTTCCTTACGATGGCATATTAATCATAAGGATTATGCAAATGGGGTGTGTGCAGCGAACCGGAATATGGAGATGGGTCGAGTGTGAAATAAGACAAAAAGATATGGAGTTGACAAATAATCAGAGCGTTGCATTTTTTTCGAGCTTTTGGGAGGATTTTTTAGCATTTCAAATAAAATATTCATGATTTAAATTTATATCAACGGAAAGCCCAACAACTCTTCTGTATGAAAATGTGACATTTATAATGATTTTTGTAAAGGGCGGCTGCAGGTAGATGAATGTGGGGGAGCCTCAAAAGTGACCCATTTCAAAACGCTCTGATTTGGTGTAGGTATCTGTATACCATTGTGTAGAGGATGTAATGCGACTTGAATGAGTTGGGCATGAATGAGAGGAATTCAATTGAAAACGCATGAATAGTGCCTTGAAATCAGAGCGTTTCAAAATGCATGCTTGATAGAAAGTGTATTGCTGTGATTGGTCCACTGTGTTTATGTATGAAGATTTGGACAGCGTTACTAGGTTATGTTAAAGCATGCTTCTAACCACAACCCACTTTACGAGTTAGAATCGCATCGTGGAAGTCTTTTCCTAAGTGGATATTTGTTTGGCTGTCGCCATCTAGAGGACAATATCGGGCATTCACAGCCTTACGAAAGTGTGAATATAAATTCACCACCGCCTGAACGTGAATCCAAACGAAAATTTGCAGGCCGCGGACTAAATTCTTGGAGACCCCACAATAGAACATCTACCGGTACGCTTACACATATGGTATTTACAACAATAACCTTTTACAGCGAGTGTCCCTCTTTTACAAATGGTCCGAATAGTTTCCAGTAGATGGAGGAGGCTGACTGAAACACTCACACAACATGTCATATAGAGAAAACCTGTTATTTAGATTCTGCATATCGAACAAAATATGTAGAAATCATATCTTCATTGAACTTTATATCAGCAAATAAATGATTTTGGATAATATTGCAAATATATTTGATTTTTTCGTGTAAATGTAGTGTGAAGTCGACAATTGGTCAAAGTAACTATGCCTCTAAAAGGATCTTAAAAAAAAAAAAAACAAGCAAACACATGTACGAAATTAGTTTCAGCGAGTTTTAGTTACTAGTACTTTTTGTGGAATTTGACACTTCGATTAACTCGCCCGTCCCCTTTCCTATCTATCCCCCTCTCTCTGTCCCATATCTACCCCTGTTTCTCTCACTGCCACTAATTGAGGCTTGTGTGTATATGTGTGTAGGAGAGTGTGTATGTGTATGTTTGTATGTGTGTTACTATTTTGTATAGTATGCTATAAGTATACATTTATATTATATTATGTTGTTACTGTGTGGTACATTATATTATGTAGAGTGTTTGGGCATGCGTGTGCGTATGTGTGTGCACATGTGTTTGTTCGTGTGCGCGTACGTACGTGTGGGTGTGATTAAACTTTCTCGTGCATTTGCGTGTTTCCGTATGTGTGCGTTTGCAATGCATATTCATAGTGTAAGTAAACACAAATAACCACATGTTTTGTTTGGCACTTTTGAGGAGTGCCAACAACTATCGACCCCAGAAGAACAGAAAACATAAAAAAAAACGTGGGCAGTTATGATGTCATCAAAATAACATAGCATTCTATTTGTTCTGAGATACTTTTTTTAACAATTTGATTCATTTAATTTCAATCGTCTGAAAGTTTCAAAATACTGTTTAACGAACAAAACAAAATGTGATTAATCACTTTGTTTTTAACACGATTGTGTTGTTGTGTTACAGGGAACTGGTGAAAACCAGTCTAATCTGATTCAATCTAAACATGGCGATATGATAAATAAATATAACTTTATTGTAGTTTCACAACTCGCACGCAAAGTGTTTCCCCCACGCAGTGTAAACATAACTAAGCGCGTAGGCGTCCATATGTTTAGGCGATTACTCCCTATTAACATGATTAACTCGCCCAGTACGGTACGTGATATCGAGAAGGTAAATATCTAAATGCAATATCAACATAATATTTGATTTGATAGTGTGTCCTAAAGAGGTTAAGAACCAAGATGTATAATGAGAAGAGTCTAAATACAGTGACCCATATATTTTTTTGATGAGTATGCAAACGAAGGATTTTAGTCAGTGATTTTACAATTGTTGTGCCAGAAATTCCAACCCCCGCAGTGGTCCAATGATCTTTATCAGATGGTTAGCTTATTGTTAATAAATTATGTTCCTAGTCAACATTGTAGTGCTTCAGTGTGTATTCAAAACGAGTTTGTTTACCCAATACCCACATATATATGTTTGTAACTTTGTATGATAATGTGTGCTTGTACTAAACCTATTATATCTGAAATTTATCTTTGAGTGATGCATTTTCCAACATTTAAATAATTGTATCAGAATATAGAAATAATAATTTCGTTTGGTTAAAATTTGTTAGGGAACTGTATTATTTTCCAGAATGGATACAGATCTGCAGAATGTGAAACTGTTGAGTTGATTTTAATCGATGATTTTGAATCCATGACCTCTCTCATTAACGAATCAACCGCCACATTATTGTCTCGTTTTGTAACAATGTCTTTAGAAAGACGTGTTATATGATGTGCCTGTTCTTAACATGTATTTAAACGTAACATTTTAACTTATTAATGTTGTTTGTTTGCTGAACATCAACATAAAAAACATGCTATATAAGCGTGCCAAATAGTTGTTAACGATTTGTAGACCTCCACATTCCCTCACTCCCCACCCCCCCCCCCCCCCCCCCCCTCAAAAACAAAAAGACAAATAAGTAATAGCCCTCGTGATCTATCAATATAATTCTAACATAGCTTGAAAGTTCAATACACTTATTTGTATAGACTTGTTTTTGTATTACGAGACTTGGTTTTGTTTCCTGATTGGAAGTTTTAACTTGTGCATGTTCGGTTTTAATATTCTTCGACTATTTCAATTTCATGAATTTAAGTACGATCGAGAATGGTTTAAAAAAACTGTGTTCATGTATATGGGTGTTCTGTAATAAAGTATTTTGTTAAAGTATAATCCGGTCCTTGTCATAAGTTATCTGTTAATAAGTAATATTTATTAAATGTACAACAAAAAATGTATATCATGTATCGTTCGCCATATGCTACTAACTTCGAGTATTTTGATATAATCCATAAATGTGTTATTTTCAGCACCGCCTTTCTAAATGTATAATCTCTCAATTTCTCACTCAATATCTCTACCAACCGACAAAAAGGACACCGAAAGAACATCCAGACATTATGTGTTGCGTAGAAAGTATCGGTGTACCGTCATATTTTATTTGGTGTCTACAGTTCACAAGGTGCAAGTGTGCGATGATATACTACCCAGCCTTCTCTGTATTATTTTAGTGTATCTCAATGGTCTAGCATGACCTACCACAGCCCAGCTGCCGTTGCCACCAAGAATGTGAACATTATGACAATATTATTATGTGGCTTCATGAATTAAAATCTGAAATTCTTCATCTCACTTTGATTCTCAGTTTTGAGTTTACACAACATATCTATTAAAATCAACATAATTATATAACAAAAATGTAACACTGAATTAGTCATTTTACATGTAAGTTACATCTTCCACATCAGGCCTGGCCATCTCTTTTCACAAATCAATGGTGTAGGGCGTGCACAAAATATGTACAGGGTGTATACAAAGCTTATGTGCCGATAAATACGTACGATTTAAACATTAATGGGATAGTTTGGTTTTAGTTAATACCCCCGTCACATATAGCTACGCTCTCGCGCCGCTCCTAATCCCCATTCATAAAATTGCTACGCTCCTAATCCCCATTCATAAATTTGGCAGTGGGAGGCGAAGCATTGTCCAAACGATGACTAAATTACGAATGAATGGGAGGATTATCGCACATAGGTGAAAGGATAGCCTCTCATGCATGGACATACAATGGCTCCCTAAACAAAAGAGTAGAACGCCAAAGACTCACGACCGCTTTCCAGCGCTTTCGACATGTCCAAAGCTTAAAAAGCAGTCGTGGGTCGGTCGTGGGTCTTTTGCCGACCTAGTCCTTTGTTCAGCGAGCTATTATCTGTGCATTCATGGAAGGATATCTATTGACACATGTGAGATAATTCAGATCCTCATTGGACAAAAGACATTTTGCAGATACATTCCAGTGATTGTGATCAGCTATTGTCTAGATCGTGGCTAGAGCGTGGCTCTAGTGTGACGCCGCCATTAGAGGGGGCTTCGATAACAAAAAAGCATTTGTAAGGTAATGCAAAACTGAGTGTCATACGTGGATAAAAAGAAAATTACATATAAAACCAACTTTATTTGATCAATATCAATGTTGTAATGTGATGACATAAGACAAAAAATATGTCGGTACTTTTTCCAAATTTTTTTTTTTTTTTTTGATAGTTGTTGATGATATCTCCATTGGTTTATTATTTTAACAAAACATCTGACTCGAAGGTTTTTATGAAAATGATTGAAACTAATATGTTATTAGAGAGCGCCCTCTTCCGTTTTAATTGCCGTTTTTATGATAACAGGCTTTTAACTAATCCCTTTGCAAGTTTGTCACCCTGCAAGTATCATTAAACTATAACTGTTAGTCTCTGATGATAACTTATAAGTTTAAGACACGTACATTATGTAAATCCAAGACAACGCACTCTTTATTTCAAAAAATGTTAGCACTTTACTAATGGAATTCTAGCACACAATTTATACAACATTCGAAATTTAAATTGACAAGATTATATGAAAAAAAAACATTATGAGTATTATTATTATTAATTCATGAATGATTCATTTATACAGAAGCGTA
>JBAMJV010009024.1:0-75000 GCA_037951105.1 Echinarachnius parma | reverse complement strand
ATGGTGTTCCCACTTTTGTAAGTGAACTCCTAATTTACCCTTTTTACACACACACACACACACGCACACGCACACGCACACGCACACACACACACACACACACACACACACGCACACGCACGTACATACACACATACACGCACATGCACATACACATACATACATATATTCCATATAAGAGAAAACCAGGGGCTATATGTATTTGTTTTGAGTTTTATTAAGTAGTAGATCGTGCCCATTCTCAATTTCCATTACTATGAAAACATTATCCAACCAACAATCACAAGTAAATTACATCTCAGGGGATTAACCCTTTCTCATCGATCATTTTCAAGTATCAGACATTGAGTATCAGACATTTTCAAGTATCAGACATTTTCAAGTATCAGACATTTTCAAGTATCAGACATTTTTAAGTATAATTAGATGACTATTTTTTGTATTAGACAATTTTAGTTTCGCTCTAACAATTTACTTCTTCACTAGGAAAAATAATTTCTGTGAAAGCGTAACATTTAGTGGAAGTTGATGCAATTTTATACTGATCTGCTATGTATAATTATATAAGATAAATACTAACAAAAGTTGTTATATAAGATACTACAGTGGAACCTCGTTATACCGAGGACATTTGGACCATGAACATTACCTTGTTATAACTATATAGTATAAGATATCGGCCCCGTTGCAGAAAGAGATACAATCGATAGTTTTGTGTAAGTAAGAAAATTTTGTGCATTTGTGCATTTAGAACACATGATCCGACTTCCAATTAATTGTAACTTACAATCGATTGTATATCTATCTGCAACGGGACCATGGTGTTATGTACGTCCAGGATAAAAATAAAAGAATATGAAGATAATCGAACAGCTAATCTACCTTGTTATAGATGGTCATGTTATATCTGGGCCGCGAAACATAAAGATACACAATTAATTAATCGTACAACTAAACAAGATACAATACGATCATTTAATCGATCCTACAATTAATCGTGAATCTTCATGATATGGGACCCAGATCTCATGATATGGGACCCAGATCTCATGATATGGGACCCAGATCTCATGATATGGGACCCAGATCTCATGATACGGGACCCAGACCTCATGATATGGGACCCAGATCTCATGATATGGCACCCAGATCTCATGATATGGCACCCAGATCTCATGATATGGCACCCAGATCTCATGATATGGCACCCAGATCTCATGATATGGCACCCAGATCTCATGATATGGGACCCAGATCTCATGATATGGACCCAGATCTCATGATATGGGACCCATATCTCATCATAACGAGGTTCCACTGTTGCATCGACTGACATCCTGATCGGATAACCTTGTCAAGTGTAAACATACAATAATATAATTAATCACTTGTATCAGTAAATCATCCGGTTATTGTTTTCTTAAATGCGTTACAATAAACAATTATAAACATACAAAATGAACGTGAAATAGCTATACAGAAATAACCATAAGCTACAATAGATATAACATACAACAGCACATAAACCATCACCACATAACAAAAACACTTTATTGGTATTGAATCTCAAACAATAATTAAATTACAATTATATACAATGTTTCTACATTTCATTAATACTAAACGGAGTTCTCATCTAGAGATTATCAATTTTATACAAAATGATTATGATAATAATAATAATATTGATATTAATAATAATAATAATAAGAACAATAACAGTAATGATAACAACAACAGCAAGGATACTATTTTATTCATTCAAAACACTGTCACCAGGTTGGTACATGTGAATTAGTGTCAGTTTTCATTTGATAGTAAGTTAACATAATTATATTTAAATTTTGAAAGACAATGTCAATTTCTTGAATAATGAATATTATCGAATACAAGGGTTCTCCTCTATAAATATTTTTCTAGGAATTTTTGTAAAATATGTAAGCATTTAAATCCCAATATATATATATTTTGATATATGTATATGACGAAAAAAAATCAAATATACAATTTACTTTTAATTATAACTGTAATGTATTTATAATTCTAAGCATTAGTAAGCATTCTAAGTATTAGGTAGTACTGCATTTTATGAAAAAAATAATACTAAATACTGTGTAGCTGCTAACCTTTTTTTATTAAATGAGTATCAATTTGAAATATAGTCACAGTACGTTCAGCGTTGCAACTGGATATAAACAAAATAATTGTTAAATTGTATATTGTAATTTCTCACTAGTTTCTTAGCATTATACATGTATTATCAAACAATACATAGACAGGTGCTAAATATATTTACATGTATATCGCAAAAAAAGTTATGCTACTCTGCAATGGACATTAACAGTTATTTGATTAATGAACGAATCCTACTGTTTATACAACACAATAAATATATATCTTATCCTAGCAATGTAGATGCATTAACTGTCCACTCCTAAATGCATTGATCATTAAAAAAAAATAACAATACTCGCAAAGTGACATTGGTAATTACAACGATAATAACAACAATAATGAAATTAATTATAATATATCCTCTCTAAGGTCTGCATCTAGTACCTATGCATTCAGCAAACTTTCAGCTTCATTACTGTTTCTTTCATAATAATAATAATAATAATCCATTTTTAATTTAGCGCTTTATATCATCTAAGTCTCAAAGCGCTCAGATCATTATTACCTTGGCTTTAGCCACGCAGCCGAGATGGGGCACTCAAGCATTTCAAGGAATACATTCCTGCCAAGTACCCATTTACTACACCTGGGTTGAGAGCAGCAAATGTGGATAAAGTGCATTGCTGAAGGACACACGTGCTGCGGCCGAACCAATTATCACGACACAGAGACACTCACACATATGCTATGTAACATCAACAATGCAAATTTTGAGAGGATATAATATGAGATGATACAAAATATTAAAAAAAAAAAAAAATAATCTCGAATTTTTAAGAATATGCATGTAATTGCATATTCACTATTTCACATCTCTAGCTCAATAGTTTGATATTAAGAGTGTTTAATTAATTTGTTTTTTTATCTATGGAATGGTTGTTGAGGCATTCAATACCATCATACGAGCCAGGCATCTAATATATTCCCTCTGAATAAAATGCAATCGATCAAGTTATAATATATGCACGTACAAGTACATGTGAAATCACAATGCAATGTGCATAAAGTATGGCCATTTGCATTACACAAACAATATCCATCACAAATGCAGTGTACATGTATTAATCCAAGTGCAATTAACATAAATGTAACACAAATTTGTATTTCATTCAAACACATTATCTTCTTAAAAATTATAAGCAATCATTATAGCAATTGCTTCAACAACAATACACAAGACGAGAACAAAGTATTCAGCCCTTGAATGAACTTATGCTTATTCTCATTTTTATGTTCAGTCTGTAACATCTATGTTTATGTATGCAAAGTGTAATTACTATTTCAATAAGTAAGTACTGCAATATCATTAACCACTACTCCCTGGGGAGCATACTAGCCAAGCTGCTCAACTGTATAGCATGCTACAGGCTAATTCAACACCCGACCAAGTACCCACTTATACTCCTGGGTAGAGAGCAGAAATGTGGTTTAAATTCACAACATAAAATGGCGGGGCATCGATTGGGTTTGAAATCGGGTCCCAGGATTAGAAGTCAAGCTCTTATCTCATCGTGGCACAACACTTTCACATATTATTATAGCACATTGCAGTTATTTGGTAAAAATATATCATTAAATCAAGATCCCCGATACAAAACGAAGTGAATAGAAAACACATTATGACCACACATGTAGATTTATTCAGTTATTAATATTCTGACTACTGGACTTCATTAAATAACCCTCACACAAACAGTGTGTACATATGGACAGAGACATAATTACAAAAGATAAGTATATATCTATTTTCCCAATAAAACAAAACCTGTTTTCGGTAAAGAGTAAACCACAAAATTCATGTGGAATATTCGCTATATGTGTGTCTAGGTGTGATATACACAGTGATTGGCTCGTCAAATTATTACAAATCATGCTATCATTCTAGATCATCAAAAAAAGCAACCAATATAAACACACAGACACAGACATACATCCTCTCACACACCCACACACACACACACACACGCACACACACAAACAAGTGTGCACACACACTTACACTTGGTGCAAAATTTCAATGACAGTTTTTTATATAAAATCAGTGAAATCATGAGCACTTGATTTTTTATCGACCACAATAAAATAGTATAAATATCATATAAATCAAATATCTGATATAAATTCGGAAGATATATATAGATGAAATAATTCTTTCTAATTTCAAAGGCAGATTTCATTTGCTGTTTATACAGTGAAAGACATTATACTGAATCAAGGCATGTGATAACACACTAGTGGCATACTGAATGAATACAAAGAATGCAGTATTAAAGGCCTACATATCACCAGAGAGCGTAAGCGGTTGCCCGACGAATAGACATTTTGCGAAATCAAATCATCCGGTGGTCAAAGTCATCTCCTTTGCTTCATGAACAAAACATTCCGCCGTATAGAACAAGGTATATCACCCGACATGGAACGGATAAGAAACGCATATATATACGAACGAAGACGAACCGATTGAAAATTTTACTCTCCGACAGGCATCCGTTTACGCTATCCAGAGGAATGTGACCGGGCCTTTAGTGATCCATTAACGTCTAATTCAACCAAAATCACTTGGAGCTTTCACACTTCTCTTGTGCCTTGTTGTTTGGCTTATGGTAACAGAAGAATGAAATGGGTAGTGATTTTTGTTCAAATGTCTCCCTAATCATAGAGATACATGTATTTCTGATTGAATGAAAAGGGTCCCGGGAATGCTTTATGATTGTGGTCAAAAGCATTGGGCAGCAAGTGATAACATTTCACAAGGTAAACAGTGCACCTTTTCTACAAAACTACAAATATATATATATATATATCACCCATTAATCAGAAGAACCAGGGTTATCGGGACATAATTGTATATAGTGACTATAATAGTCTCACATATCACATTGGGAAAAATCTTATGAAATTAATGGATCACTTTAAAGGGATCTAGTAACTTTGTTGACATGTGCAAAAAGTGGTGAATGGTTGATACAATGTATATTGTTGTTATCTGATATGTCCACTGATCGAGTATTGTGTGAAAATGTCAAGTTAAATGGAAGTTATATGGCCGAGTAGTGAGCAAAAATGCAAAGTGATATTCACTAACTCATCTTTTTAACGAAAGGGAAATTCCCAAATCTAAAACCTGTCCCATGCTTCTATTAATACGAATACAACAAGGTATGAGGGAACCGCTAAAATTCCAATGGGATTTTGAGGATTTAGACAATGTTACTGGATCACCTTAAAGGGACTGTATCGTCGCACCTGAGGGCGCTATTGAAGAGCGCACAGCAATGCACCATGTTAAGGAATGTTGCACGCACTGTGCAAGACACCTGGGAGTGTTTTACAAAGACCCAAAGTTGAACTTAACTCTAAGTTGGACTTAAAAATGTATGGAAAGCCGTTAGTTTCTTTGAATTTTTTTGTTTAAGTCCTTTATAAAGGCATAAAATGTTGATTCAAATCATTAATATTTTGTATTATTAAGGAGATTTCATGTTCTTCATGCAAAATGTATAAAAAGTCTAAAATACTTGCATATTTGCTTATGAATATACTTTATTCGAAGGCTACAAATGGCTTTCCATACTTTGTAGGTCCAACTTAGAGTTAAGTTCAACTTAGGATCTTTGTGAAACACCCCCCTGCTCACACAAGCCATATAGTACACAACCTAATCATGCTCTATGGTCACAGGGATTGACTAGTTCTGAAAAATGTTGCACAACTCTGTGTAAATATTCCAATTTGACGACACAGTTATATCAAAATACAAATATAAATTGTGCGGTTGAAACATGCAAAAAAGGTTTGTGTCATAAAGTAGTACTACCAGATAGAAAATAAATCAATTAAAAGAATACACTTGTAAGGCAGTTTCACACAAGGTATAGTATTTCATTGTACTTTAAAGGGTGCGAACATTTTGGCCCCATGCAATAGGAATGTGCAAGGCAGTATGGTAGTTTGCAATTGTACATTTTAGGCGAGGCCATTTTGGCCCCAAACAATTGGAATGTGCAAGGCAGTTTAACAAATATGTGGCAGTATTCAATTGTGCATTTTTTGTGAGAACATTTTGGCCCCATTCAATTGGAATACCTGAGGCAGTTTATAACGCTAGGTAGTTTGCGATTGTACTTTTGGGGTGAGACCATTTGGGCTAAAATGATTAGAATACACAAGGCAGTTTATAACGCTAGGTAGTTTGCAATTGTACGTTTTGGGTGAGAACATTTTGGCCCCATATACAACTGCTAGAATGTGCAAGGCAGTTTAACAGATAGTAGTATTCACTACAGTTGTGCATTTTTTTGTGAGAACATTTGGGCTAAAATGATTAGAATACACAAGGCAGTTTAAAACAAGGTAAATTGCAATAGTACATTTGGGTTAAGAACATTTTGGTCACATACAATTGGAATGTGCAAGGCAGTAAGTCACACGGTAGTACTTTTGTATTACTTATAGATGCCTGAGTGTGATAATATTTATCTTTTACGCTATGTTTACATATCTGAAAAACTATCACCGTGTAAATTCAATAAAAGTTGCTTCAGAGGTACAATAAAATACAAGAATTGGTGTGGATTTCTATTTTAACATTAGCATCAAAGAATAAATTCATCAAAATATGTCACTTTTAATAGACAAGTAAAACATAGATAACATCTATAACTTTAAGTGTTCTTGAGAACATGCACTCACTGTACCGTACCACATATATTACTATAAATTCAATAAATTCAAATTGAGCTGAATTTAACTAATCTAGATCCATTTTATTGGCCATTAACACATAATAGGA
The DNA here is from genome assembly GCA_037951105.1 of Echinarachnius parma. NCBI lineage: Eukaryota > Metazoa > Echinodermata > Echinoidea > Clypeasteroida > Echinarachniidae > Echinarachnius > Echinarachnius parma. The sequence continues at coordinate 68,033 of JBAMJV010009024.1, read as the reverse complement.
ACTTTGTGTTAATACATTAATAAATTGGTGGATTCAATTATATTCAAGTTTAACTGAACATTCCAGGTCTTCACTGCTGCTTGTTTTCCCCGACAAATTCAACATCTATTTTTTTCTCTTTTAATTGATATTGCTGGTTTAACCAGATGTGATGCTTGTTGTGACTTCTGTACGCTGACGTGCCCCTTGTTATGCCTGCTGAATTGCTTGTTTCACCCGACATGTGGCTTTGTATACCTGACGTGTTGCTTGTTTCACCCGACATGTGGCTTTTTATACCCGACGTGTTGCTTGTTTCACCTTGACATTTGGCTTGTTTTACCTGACATGTTGCTTGTTCATGTTGGTTAGCATCTGACTGATGTATGAGGTCAAAAGGTCATCCATCTTGTAGCCCTGCATCACAAGAAATTAAGAAGGGATTTTTAATATTCAGGCTTATAACATTATTTGTTGTGTTATCGATTCAAACTAAATTCAATTTGAATCATCTGTATCTGAATATAATTATTGGATCCATTCACCATCATCACCATTATCATCATTGATATCCCCCGCACCATCACCAGCATCATCATCATCATCATCATCATCATCATCATCATCATCATCATCATCATCATCATCAACACCATCATCGTCATCATCATCGTCAACATCGTCATCGTCATTATCATCATCATCATCCAAATCCTTACCACCATCATCATTGACATGGTGAATATATAAGTTTGAGACTTTCAATCTTCAATCTATAACATCTATAAACACCGTCATAGGTTAGGCTCAATATAACAGGATTTTTTAATTGGTCGGTACATACCAGTGATGTTTCACATAGAAGCTTGATGCCTCCGACCAGGTTGCCGATCGTCATATGGAAGTATGTGTTGCCTGAACTCCAGTTAGAGATCTTGGTGAAGGGGTACGTAGCAAGGGGCTCCTGTACACAAAGAGAAGATTATAGCAATAGGATATATAATTACATACAATCTTATATAATTTCAGAAGGAATAAATATCTGTATCATTATAATCAATGTATACAAAAAACGTAATCACTGCCATCACCACCACCACCTCATCATCATCATCACCATCATCATTAGTACCATCATCACTGTCATCATCACTGTCATCAACATCATCATCATCATCCTCACCATCATTATCTTCTGCAAGATCATCAATGTCGTTGTTGTTGTCATCATCATCATCAAACAATTAGTAGTAATATAAAAAAGAAATAAATGTACCTTATTTCTTGGATCAATGAGGTTGACGCCATGCTTGTTGATGGCTATCAGGAGGATATCAGGCAGAGTGTTCACAGATGTTTGCTGCAAGAGAACATGTGATGAAAAGAATTTGTTAAATGAAAACAAGTTCATTAAATCCTGCATCATAAATAAGTGTAACATTTTTTTGAAAAAAAAGTCTGCTGCAGGAAAACATAGGATTAAAAGAATGATTCAAATTCAAATTTAAGTTTACTAAATCCTAGCTGCATCATAAATATGTATTACATTTTGTACTTAAAAGTGTAAAAATAACACAGAGTAAGTGCGTAAGTAATACAATATGCTTAACTGCTTGCTGGTGTTTTTTCAAAATTCAATAAACTACATTTTAATTAAATTGCAAAGACTAAATGAATTCAGTGAAATACGTTAATTCAATTAAGTACATATTTGAAATAATGAAAAAGATGGAATCTGGTTCACAAGACAACATGTATAATAACTATAAAGGGTGGACAACATCTAAATATATAAGCAAAATAAATGTGTTGCATCTTTTAATAATTCAACAATTACTATATTGGGCACAAGTATGTACAATCAAAAACACAATATATATTGTCTCTTCATTTAAATCAAAGATAATGTTTCCTTTGCTAGCTTGCTTAATTGGTAAAGACAGATGTATAATGGTTCGCCGACTTCAATGCGAAATCCGCAAAAATTAATGCACCGCGAACATTACCACGTTTTGAGTATAACAATTGAACAATGATCTTCAGTAAGTATAGTAACAATATCTACACCTGCCATCTACATGTCTTCCTAATAAACTATGCATTGGAAACACTGGATATCAAAACAAACATACCACACCCACTAAAATTTGCTAAGCCAAAGAGCAAACAAAGTCGAGCCAAATGCTTTTCCAGTACAATCTCTATCTTACACAACAGTGGATACAACATCAGACAAACATACACAATCAAACCTGTGTATAGTGACCATGTAAGGGAAACAAGAAAAGCTACAAGTGACCTGTATAGTCCGCTTAAATTGTTTTTCTTAGCAGGGCATCACATTGGGAGGCTAATATATACACAGGTTGGCTGTTATAGACAGGTGGCTACTAAGACAGGTTTACTGTAGCATGCAAAATAACATTTAAATGCTTGATTTATATAGCGTCTAATATGATTAATCATCTCTTAGCACTTTACAATGATATTACAAACGAAAGTGAATTGCAAAACACTGACCAATTCACCAAATATCCCAAACATGCTAGGATATAAAGTGATTTACAGAAAGTGATTTACAGAACCCTGACCAACTCACCAATATCCCAATTATGCTAGTGTGTATAGGATAGAAAGTGATTTACAGAAAGTGAGTTACAGAAACCCGACCAACTCACCAATATCCCAATTATGCTAGTGTGTATAGGATAGAAAGGATACAGGGAAGATCCTAATTTACAGGACTAATAAAGGGAGAGAAGATACAAAGAAGTAAAGATGGAAATTGTTACCAATAACACCAACCCATATGTGAAAGTTTCTGTGTCATCTTGCATATGTCTATACAAAAATATCTATAAAATGTAGTGGTCGGATACATGTTCTGGTGACAGTGGTGTTATACTGGTGTAGCATGGTCAGACTGATTGGGGGAGGGGGTATACCTTATGTATTCCTTGTTTTTTTTTCCCCAAAATTGTCCTTTATGTTTTCAAACAGGCCCCCAATCCCCCCCCCCCCCCCCACCTCAACCAGGCTTTGGATTATAATTAAAGGGATCTAGTAACTTTGCTGACACGTGCAAAAAGTGATGAGGGGTTGATACAATGTATATTGTTGTTATCTGATATGTCCTCTGGGTGTTGTGTGAAAATTTCAAGTTAAAAGGACGTTATATGGCCGAGTAATGAGCAAAAATGCAAAGTGATATTCACTTACTCATTGCACTCACTTTGCACACGGTGTTCACGGTCCAGTGGATAATTTAACATCTGAACACTTCAATCGTAAATATCTTTTTAACGAAAAACCGAAACCCGATGGAACCGCTAGAATTCCAATTGGATTTTGAGGATTTGAACGATGTTACTAAGTTCTTGTTCTTGTTTTGTTCTTGGCATATATTTGCAGAAGTTCATTTTGTTCAGGAGGATGAAAGAATAGATCATGTAGCATGAATTCAACCAATCACATTGCGAGAACATTCTAAGGTGTTATATAAATCACCCCCATGAATGACTAACAAATGAATGAAAATTTATTGTGACGTGTGTGAGTGTGTGTGTGATCTAGCCACATTATTTGTTATTCTTATAATCTGAAATATTGTTGCAACTAACATCATACTTGAACTGTGGTGAAAAGTGTGATTCATATTCAAATGTATAAGATTGTGAATCTATTGTATAAATATATGTTACAGTTAATGACCTACATCTTCACTTGTAAAACTTATCTGAAAAAAATAAATAAACAAGAGATAGTATAAGAAATATATCCACAAAAGAAAACAAAGAAACCCAATATGAAATGAGATGATGAAACCAGAGTTTTGTTTACAAGATGGGTTCATACAAAATAATTAAAGTTAGAATACATGTTTAATAGAAGAATAGCATTAACATAAAATAGAAACTTATACAAAGATGAATAAATGAAGAACCACTTTGAATAATTCACATCCAATACTACATGAAAGTCATTAACCCGTTCAGGACGGATTGATTTTGCTATAACATGCATTTTCCATAGATCCCAGCCCGAGTATTACGAGGCCAGTCCTGAAGGGGTAAAAGGTGTTGAAAATCTGTCCCCTTTTTGACACAAAAGAATATGTAAATACAAGAATTTTGAATAGTTAAATAGTAAAGATGAAAACTATTTAAATGAATAGGAGAAAAAATGTATGAGAAATATGCCACATTCTAATGCATAAAGAAATTAAATTTGAAAGATAAGAATATGTAAGTAAAGGCATCTACAAATAATAGTATTTTCAGTACCAAATATACAAACATCAAAATCATTATGGATATGAAATTAATGTGAAGTCAAATGGATATGATCAAACAAAAGATATAAATAAATAAATGTACGAACAAGAATTATTTGGATAATTTCTGACCAAATACCGCTTTTTGTTTGTAATAACTTGGGGCTAATGCTTACCCGAACTTCGAAGAAAGCAGATCCGAATGTTGGCCAGCGGTAGATTATTTTCAGGAATGCAATCTTAGCATCGTCAGGAGATTTGCCCGCGTGCTTGTTGTACGCAGCATTGATTGCCTGAGAAGAGGAGAAAACAGAGAAGAGTTAATGTTAAAAAAGAGTTGTCATCCTGGATAAGAGTTGTGTTCAATTAGTGATGTTGAATTTGATGATAATGCAAGCTTGAAATGACTTAGAGTTGTGACTAAGAACTATAATCATTGTCATTGTTGTTGTCCCCTTTGCCATCATCATTACTACCAGCATCATCATCATCATTGCCATCATCATCATCATCATCATTATCACCACTACCACCACCGATTTCCATTGCAAACATCACAATCATCATCATTGTCATCTTGTTGGTATCAAAAGATAACCAGCTTTCATTCTTGAATTGTTGAATCGAACCATCTTCTGCAATTCCAGTACACTGCGACAAACAAATTAATTTTAAGAACAATAAAATAAACTAGAATTGTAATACTTGTTTAGAACAAGTATAGGTGGGCTGGTCGAACTAAAATTAAAGACATAATCAAGGGCTCATTTGAGATAGCTTATTGTCTCAGCTACAACATACTCGAAGTTCAGCGTAAACGAAGCTAAAACGAAGAAGATATTGGTCGCGAAAGACGGGAATGTAGAATCCAGTTTTGAAAAAAAGTCATGTCCCATAGAGAATACACGCAAAATGTTAAAAAATGACATGCCTCCTTAAATCGCAAAAATACGCCATGATGCCTTTGTCAAAATGAAAAATCGTGGTTATTACATTTGTAGAAAATTGTCTGAGCTAGAACATATCAAAATTTGGAAGAAAATCGATCAACATTTACAGAGATACAATAAATTTTCCAAAAATATGCTGACGTCATAATATGCAAATTGAAATTTTGAGTTCGGAGGCCATTATGATGACGCCATGAGTTAATTGAGGGTCAAATGAGACATGAAATCATATCTCCGACTCATAATCTATCCAAATATGAAAAAAAACTTGGGAGTTCCCATCCATTCTGAAGAGTTACAATGAATTTTGTATAGGCATGTTTTTGCCCATATATGCTATGTATTACAAGAGCTCGCGCGCACGGATATGTTTCTTGAACGGAAGCTCATTGCGTTTTTACTAGTCAGAAAAAGGTGAACAAGGTATCAAAATGCTTGGAAAGATGGGCTAAATATGATAACAGAGAAAATTCGGCGATTCTATGTTGCAAAATGCCAGTACGCGCGAAAACGCGCGCGCATGCGCGTGTGCGCGTTTTTTCGTAAAATGCTTAAAATGGCCTAAAACGTATCCAAAATGAATTTGCGACGATTTTGAACATTTTAAAATTTTGCGCGCGCGCTGACGCGCGCACGTACGCATGCGCGCGCGTTTTTTGACCTGAAATTGACCGGACGGATATTGACCTTGATCATGATAAATATGAATGAGAAACAACTTTTCGTTATGAAGATATGATCATGAGAAGATATTCAGAAAATTTTACAAAATGGCGCCTAGATGACGTCATCAGTCAAGGTCAGGGTTCAAAACCTTATTTTGCTTTGTCCATATGCCTATATATATGTGTGCCAAATTTCAAGGCACTTGATTGAGCCATTTTCAAGTTATCTTGCTAACAAAAAAGTGATTGGAAATAAGAAAAATAAAGAATAATAATAAATAAATAAATAAATAAATAAATAAAGGCAATTCTAACGAAATTATGAGGTGGTCTGTATGATGTACAGCCCACCTAATAAATAAAAGAAACAAATAATTAAGAAGTAAAACTTACCCTCTTCCACTCCTCAGGACTCTGTACCCTTGCTAGATCAGCCGGCACCAGTTCCTTCAGTAGTCGCGGGATGCTCTGAATCTCGGACTTGTCATTGTCGAACCGCACTCGGTACTGCAGCGCAGCGAGTTGCGAGGCTTCTTCCTTGCTGCATTTGTGGTAGCCACGCAGCAACTTGGGCAACTCCTGGTGGTAGTGGAAGATGATGTCTGCGTTGCGGTCCTTGCCTGGCACCGTGTTGGTCCACAACTTCTTCATGAAGAAGACCTGGTACGTCAGGGGCATGGCTCCTATAGTTGAAGGATAGAAGGATGCTTGCTTTTATACAAGTGATCTTGCAAACTATTGTGTCTTAACAGATCCTTTTAGAAAGTAGTATACATGCAGAGCTGCCAACCTTTGGAAGCAGAAATTAGTACTCAGCACCTCCAAAATTAGTATGCTTCCTTAAAAATTAGTATTTTTTCAACCGGCCCTCTTTTCAACTATTTAAAAACCTAATTATGTCTTAAAGGGACTTAGTAACATTGTCCAAATCCTAAATCCATTTGGAATTCTAGCGGTTCCCTCATACCTTGTTGTATTTGTATTAACAATAAAATCATAGGACAGGTTTCGGTTTTTCAAATTTCCCTTTCGTTAAAAAGATATTTACGATTGAAGTGTTCAGATGTTAAATAATCCAACGGATCGCGAAAACCGTGTACAAAGTGAGTGCAATGAGTTTGTGAACATTACTTTGCATTTTTGCTCATTACTCGGCCATATAACGTCCATTTGACTTGAAATTTTCACACAATACCCTGTGGACATATCAGTTAACAACAATATACATTGTATCAACCATTCATCACTTTTTGCACATGTCAACAAAGTTACTAGATCCCGTTAATGCAGCGCATATGCACAATGTAAGCTAAATATTTTTTAATGCTGTTACCGATCATCAGATCGGAATTCGATAAAGATCCAATCATACCATGATCAGATCGGATCTGCCGATTTCCGATCATGCAGAAATCGGATCAAAAATCAGAAAACAACATTAATTATAATTTTTTTTTTTTTTTTTTTTTCCTGTGAATAGTATTTAATTTTACTTATCAATAATGCAACATTAAACTTACAAAATAATAACACAAATTAAAATATTTTTACTAGAAGCAGAATGATATTTCAGGTCAGAGGGAAACATTGAATCCTAATGAATCACACAAAATATGTTATTGACATAGAATGAAGAATAATTAGTTTTTTAAAAAGGCTGAAAGGACAAATAGGAAAATAAATGTGGAGATCATATTTTCATATTTTTTTGGATGTGCTTTCATATTTTCGTATTCCTTTCGGATTTTCGTAACAAATACAAATTTTTCGTAACGGTTGGCAGCTCTGTACATGCATACAAAATGAATTCAGAAAAGTTATAGAGCCTTGATCATGAGAGACAAAGTAACAAATTGGCAACTCAACTAAATGCTCAGCACATTCAGGTAGTAAGATCAGTCTCTTGATCACTTGTTCAACATTGATTTCACATTGTATTTTGTTGACCCAGGCCTTTTCAAGGAAATGGAAATAAAATGGTTTAAAGGGGACCACCACGCAAGGAACAACACAGGCTAATATGTTCAGGTACAATTGTTTGATATTAAATAGATGTCCAACACTTCGCAAAGGGTTGTGTACGCAGTTTATAAACAATACATTCTGGGCCATTATCAACACTTACAAATCCAACAGGGCCTCATGGTTCCGTATGCGCCAAACATCTGCGAGTGCACCAATTATATACACATGTACGTTAGAAGACAATAGAAGACATTTACTTCCTAAACAATAGATAGTCTTCTTCTGCAGACCCATGAACACATACTTCAGTATGGTGATGAGTTTTCCAATTATATAATTTGTCTGGAAACCTATTTTTCTTTTGGTGAAATGGTCTACTAAAACTATTACCTTTCATTTATAAGTGCATAATTTTGGGTGTAATTGGTTCCCTTTAATTCAATATGAAATTAATGTTCAAAATCACAACTCATACATTTTGAACCCAATAATACTCTTCCGGTAAATGATTAGTTCAGATTAAACATCATAGCAAACATTCAAATGGATATGTTGACGAATCTCCAATGTGATATTGCAATTCAATAAGCTCTGTTTTTAGACTAAAAATGTTCTTTAAAAAAAGGGGAAAAAAATCTTAAATCGGACTCACCTTGACTGCTGGGCCTTGCCTTCCTAATCCAGTCCGTCAGATGACGCACAAAGTCAAAGAAGAAATCTCCCTCCGGCACACTGATAACTGTAGGAAAAGAGAACATGATATCAGGGTATGAAATTATGCATTATATCATGATTTAAAGATTGTCAAGCGCGAGGATGCTTCAACGTGGATCACCATTTTGAACTATGCTATTTCATGCGCTCTGCATAACACCCAACCATTAGCTATTACGCTCCGTGTGTAGGGAGTTCGCAAGAAGGCACCGCCCATATTATTTACAAATCCAAACCATTATGATAATCATATCTTATAATATCTGGCTGACGAACACCAAAAAAAGAAACAAACACAATGTACATTGTAAATGAAGGAATTTAGCTTATTTGGCTTATCGTAACAGAAGGGGAAAAAATGGGTTTTGATTTGTCAAATGTTTCCACAATTATGCAGATATCTATAATTTAATTGAAAAGCATTCCAGAACCCAATAAATGGGCAGTAGGCGATAAAATCTGACATTAATGTTCATTTTTTCACTAGTTAAACAGCATTCTTCTTCTACAAAAACTATCAGAAGAACCTTGCAATAATATTAGTATATGACTGAAGTCTCAATTATCACTTTCAGTAAAACCTAAAGAAGTTTATAGATCACTTTACAATTAGTACAATAACAATTATCTGGTAGGGGAAAAATCAAGATACATATATATATATTACCTTTATCAACAATCTTGACGAAGAGGCTGAAGCCCTCGGGGGAGACGAGACGCAGACGTTGACTGATGTTGCGGCAGAAGTCCTTGGCCCTCGTGCCAGAATCTACTTCAAATGCCTGTTACAAAAATAAGGATTTCAACAGGTAATGATTATCATATATTGACCTGGTGTGGCAAGATTGGAAGGGCGCGCCATTTCCAATCATGTGATTATCGTTAACTGGATATTGTTAATGGCTGCTTTTTGAATGAAAATAGCCCTGTAACTTATAGCAAACAATAATAATAAATCTTTGGAGGAATCATTACATGAACACTTTTTGATATAATAAAATACTAAAGGAAATTATAATTTTAAAGTCACATAATGTATGTAAAAGACTTATGTTTGAAAAATTGAGACACTCATATCTTCGCCAATTATTGTCTGATTTTTTTAGAAGGCACAAAATTAAAGCTTGTTATGAGGTCTTTCTCATGGCTTAAATATCTCAATTTGATTTTTATCCACTAGTGCAGGGTTTTGCTATATCCAGTCAGATGATAATGGTGATAATTACTAATTATTATAATCATTATCATAATTATAATCAAAATAAAAAAGTAACGACACTTACTTCATCCGTGTCATCCGGGAAGTACACCTTGTGGAAGATCTGTATGGTCTTGCGCTGTATCGCCTCCACCTCGACCAGGTGAGGCGGGTACTTGCGCTGGCCAAAGCGCATCGTCTTCTGCAGCCGGTTGAGGCAGTTGACGGCCAGTTGGTGCCGGGTAGAGCGCAGGAACTTGGTGACTTCCGGTAGCAAGGTCTGGCTGCAGGAGAAGATGCCTGAGAGCAGCCACATTAGCTCCCAGCCTCTCTCTTCGCTAAGTCTAAAAACAAAATGAAGGAGAGGTAGAAATAGGTAAATCGGCGACAAATATTCCAAGGCAATTGATAGTTTGTTGGGATTGCGTCAAGCGCAGGAATTTGGTGACTTCAGGAAGCAAGGTCTGGCTGCAGGAGAAGATTCCTGAAACCAGCCACATCAGCTCCTAGCCTCTCTCCTAGCTCAGTCTAAAGCAAAATGAAGGAGAGGTAGAAATAGTTAAATAGAGGACAAATAAAAAAGAAAAGAAATGCATGAATGGTTTTGAAGTGGAACTTTCTATGCTTCTATTGGTAATAAGAATACAATGAGGTGAGAACCGCTAGAGTTCCAAGTAAGTAAGGATTTTGACAATGTTTAAGACCCCTCTAAGATTAGCTACAGTCATACATGGAACTACATAATACAAACATACCTATTCCTGTTGTCTGTGAGTTGTTTGATGACCTGGCAGTAAATCTCATCTTTAAGCGGCTCAGACTTCAACGCCGGCTCAAAGATTCTATCTGTCAGTTCGTTGGCGACACGCACGGTCCTCTTGCCGGGGAAATCACCCATATACTTCAGAACAGGTACAAGGGAGTCAAGGAAGTTTCTGATTTTTCTTGTATCATAAAATTATTTTAGATGGGGTAAATGGAATGAATACAGCTAGATTTATCAATGAACGTTAAACAAGTATGAATGTTTTTCACAAATCTAATCATGATTTATTATTTTTGACTGATAAATTATAGCCTACATGTCAGACTTACAAGTTATTCTTCGCTTTGGAATTAACCCGCCCAGGATTGATTGATTTTGCTATAACATGTGACAATGTATTCTCCATTGACCCAAGCCTGACTATTTTTTGCGACCAGTCCTGAACAGGTTAACACACTGTAAAGACACTGTAAAGAATAATGCACAGAAAGAATACTTTTCTGTAAATTATTCCTGACAACAGCTTTTAAAAGAGAAAAATATTCAGATACTTACGTAGTCCAAAAGAAGTACACACACAGAAATAGTTAAACAAAAAATAACGGAAACAGAGAATCACAGAATGTATTGAAAGATAAAACAAATAAGAAGCATAAGAACCACAGATAACGCTAAGAAAGTGCAAGCAGTATATACAAAGAAGTTAACTGCTAAAGGCCCGGTCACATATCACCGGATAGCGTAAAAAGGAGGCCCGACGAATAGAAAATTTGCAAATTCAAACATTCTGGTGGTGACAATCGTCTCCATTACTTAATGCACAAAACATTATGGCTAATAGAACAATGTACATAGCTTGAAAAGAAACTCATACAAACAAGGATGAAAGGATTTAAAATTTTACTCTCTGTCAGGCATCCGTTGATTGTGACCGAGCTTTAAGAAATTAACAAAAAGTTCACAGAAACCCAGAAAACACACTGGAAAGCAAATTAAGAACAAAACAAAAACACAGAATACTAAACACAAAAAGAGCACAATGATTTTCAAAGGATATCTTCAAAGATCCGGCATGCTTCCATGGACAGTTCCGTGTTCTGGATAAGCTTCTTGAGGAGTGGTTGTCTCATGGGCTCCTTCGTGTGATTCCAGATCGTCTCACGTGTGCGACGCATCGCCTTGCCGATTGTCCTCTTTGGTGGTGCCCTGTACAATTGAGACAAACAATAAGAGCACATTTTCAACCTTTGTACGATTTAAAATAAAGTTCCATTTGTACTAGTGGTGTAGGCACACATTTTTAAAGGGGGGGGGGGGGGGGGACTCTACCCTGCGAGCAAATAATCGAGAGTCGCTTTGGGCGGGTAGTTATATGGCCTCTGAGGGCCATTGACCACAATAGAGTGTTTTCAACTCTTTGTGAATATATAGATTACATCAACATATCAAACTGGGTCTTTTAGAGAACAGAATTCCAAACAAAATTGCATAACTGGCTCAATGCTGATTCTGGTGGCTATGGTCAGCGGACCAGTGTTGACTCATTGTCAACGGAAACCTGTGTTAATAACTTGTACTAAATCCATGGGGATTGCAATTTCTAGTAGGGAATGGGTGAATTATGATCCCCATTTCGTGGCTCTCCACAATGAGAATTTCCTCAGTATTTGACCTACCTGAAGTGGTCGATGGAGAACTCCTCCAGTGTGTGTTGCTTGGTCGGTATCTCCTGATTGATGGCAATCTCAGTCGGTCCGATGGTGCGCTCGGCAAATTCTCCCGGATGCATGGTGAACAATGCCTGTTGCGAAATTAACATTTCAATGTAAATTCAAAATATAGATTTCCATGAATGAAATATATAAGATATATCAGGCTTAAATTTAATTTAGTAATTTGTTTTCAATCCAATTGAGACAGTGTGATGTTGCTATGACAAGCTTTCTCCATAGATAAAAGCCCAATAATTTTCGGGATCATTACTGGGTAGGTTAAACATCCTTGATACAGATCCAATTTTCCATTCTTGGTTCATACATGTACACCCACAATGAGACTTGGCATTTTTAAAGGGATCTAGTATTTTGTTGACATGTGCAAAAAGTGAAGAATGGTTGATAAAATGTGTACTGTTGTTATCTAATGACTGTGATGTATCCATTAAGTAATGTGTGAACATTTCACATTAAGTGGAGGTTATATGGCCAAGTAATGAGCAAAATTGCAAAGTGATATTCGCAGACTCATTGCACTGACTGCACAGAGTTATAACTTTCCAGTGGATAATTAAAAATCTGAACACTTAAATTATGAATAGCTTTTTAACAAAAGGGAAATTCGAAAAAAAACATGTTCCATGCTTCTATTGGTAAAACAAATACAACAAGGTATGAGAGAACCACTAGAGTTCTGAGTAAGTTTTGTGGATTTGGACAATGTTACTACATCCCGTTAAAATGAAAACTTACCACTACTTCGGGGGGCGGCTTGGTCTTGGTAGGCAGAACGTAGACAGACTCAGCAGGGAAGTCTCCCTTCTGGCTGGTTCGGTCGTTCTGTCCGTAGCACCACCCACTGTTCATCCCTTGGTCTCCGTTCTCCTGCTCCAAGATGATGAGGTCGCCACGGGTGAAGTTTAGGTAGGAGGATCCTTGACCTACGCAGTAATAAAATAAAGGGTTAGCTTCTGACCACACAAGCATTGAAAACTAAGGGGTTTCAGGGACGAACATTGCACTAGGGGTTTCTATAGCTGGAGATAAAAACCAATACAGACCTGACAGAACGATGCACACTATGAATCAAACTGGTTTACAAACCAAATAGTGACGATTTACTTTGTCAAAATTATTGTAATACTGGATGTACAAACATGAAAATAAAGCCGATATATATCCAGATTAAAGATACCTACAACACGCTGGGTAGAATGCTTATAGCAGTGACGGATACATAGGTTTCTTTTACCCGTAAAAAACATACTTTTGATATTCACCAAACAGGATTAAAACCGTGAGTAGGCTACACAGGACACTTGAGTGCACAAATAAGGGAAGAATGTTATTCTCTTAAACTGAGTCAAAGAAAAATTATGATTTAAATGAAATACCAAGCAATTACCACTTCCTGTTTGCCAGAGCTATACCCACTCTACAGATGCACTAAGGATAGAATATCTCCAGGGACCATAGTTACGAGACAATAGGTCTAATGGTGCAAAGTGTTACCAGTAGTCTTTGTCTTTTAGGCCAGGCACAAGTTGAGCCACAAGTTGAGAATTCGGGCCAATATGTTCAAATGCATTCAGAAATTTGGAAATAAATAAATGAATAACTTTATCCTCTTTTCTAACTACCCCTCTCCCCCACATTCCATTTTTTACCCTCTACTGCCCAACTGGCTATTTGTTTGATGACGTATTACAAACCAAAATCATGTTACAATCAAATGGTGTATGTATACAGTTAACCTATTCAGGACAGCTCCCTAAAATACTCTGCTCAGGTCCATGAAAAGGACATGTAACCATCTTCAAATGGATTAAATATATGTACTACAAAAACACACACACATACACACATTAACACAAATAAACCAACTAACATATATCACTTTAATAACTAATGCTGATCAAAGATCAGTGGATTAAATACTTTCTCTGTTTAGGACTGTCCTGCAGAGCTACAACGTATCTGGACCTCTCCTTGAGTCCATCCAGGAAGTACATGATCAAGGTCCTGAAGTCTTCAGAATGACATAATATTGGATCCTAGGAAACCTAGAGCACTATTCAACAGCCTAGGACAACCATAAGAGGTATAGGACCAATGGATTACTTACTCTGTTTAGGACTGTCTTGCAGAGCCACAACGTATCTGGACCTCTTCTTGAGTCCGTCCAGGAAGTACACGATCAGGTCCCTGATGTCCTCAGCATTGGAGGATGTGAAGGTGAACTCTTCACCCTTCACCGTCAGCAGAGTGAAGCTCTGCCCATGCAGCTTCCCAGTTCTGGAGTGGCATGAATAAGAAGAGAAAAATACAATTAATTTATATTCCTTAAAGGGCAATGAAACCCAAGCAAAATGTTGCCTTCATAGCCAATATAAAGATTAAGAAGAATAATCTCTGAAAGTTGGAGCATAATCGGGTAAGAAACAAGAAAACTACGGCTCTTTGAAGATGTCCATTTATTCCTATGGGGAACTCAAATTGGCAACGCACTCTGATAAGTGTGTGGACAACTTCCCATATGTTTTGTACACAAATGTTCCCATTTTTACAGTTTTCTTCATAGTCACATTTTCCCATTCCCCCAACTCATGATATGTTATGTATAAAAGCATTCTACAAAACATATGTTGAACTGGAACGAAGGGGAAACATAAATTTTTAGAAAATTGAGCAAAATGGAAATTTTGTGTACAAAATGTATGGGGAGTTGTCCACAACTTTGCCAGAGTGCGTTGCCAATTTGAGTCACTCAAAGAAATACATGGCTCTTTTCAAATAGCCATAGTTTTCTTATTTCTTGACCGATTTTGCTCAAATTTTCAGAGACTATTCATTATATTTAGTGTCTTATAGTGCATACAACAATTTGTCTGGATTTCATTGTCCTTTAAAAAAAAAAAATTCATTATAATAATAATGATCAAACACACTACCTCCTGTGCCTGAGACAGATGCACTACATCAGAGCCAACAATGTGTTGTACTTGCCCATATTTACATCTTTGTCACACGTGAAACTTTTTCTTTAATAATATCACTGGTTAAAGCTCTCTTGAAACTACATGAAGCCTACATGGAATTGATAACCACTGATTTCCTGACCACTTGCTGCATAAATATGGGCCCAGGTCGTAACAAAAAATACTTTTAAAAATATTGTATGCAAAATAGTAATACGGAGAGGAAGGAACACACTTCGAGATAAACCAATCAACAAATAAACAAACAAACAAACACAAACACCAAGTAACTAACCTGCTGCTGGAAACCTGCGTGATCTCCGGGAACGACAGCTCCAGAAGAACCTGCTCCAGGTCGTCGACCACGTAGACACCGGTCCAGTTGACGGCGATGATCACCTCGTTCTTCGGTAGACTGGGACCAGAGAACTTGTAGGCCTCGTAGAAGCGAGAGAAGAGGAGGGGCCATCGGAGCTGGGCGTAGCGGACAACATCTTCTTTCACACGCATTGGGTTCTCTCGGTCCTTCACATAGTAGCTCTGTTTAAGAAAGAAGGTAAACAATATGTTTTTAGAAGATGATTTGTGTTCTGGTTGGTATAAGCTTTCCGTACATGTATAATTTGTCTATTTTGTGATATTTCTTCGCTCAGCTAAAAAAAAAATCTACAGCGCAGCTACATGTTCATGATTTATTGTAAGGAGGGGAAGGGTGGTAGGAGGGGCTTGTCATTTCTAACAGGTTGACTGTCCATCGTCAGGAGATTTACTCTCGAATGACTTACGTTGCCATGCTGTCTCCCGATCATCTGTGCCCACCTCTCAGCAGTCTTGGCCCCGGTCATGGCATTGTCTGGGATGTAGGATGAGACAAGCTTGAGGAGTCGCTGCGATTGCATGTCACTCTGGTAATCAACATAGTACTGCTGCGCAGCGATGGCCGCTAAATCTTCATCCTGAATTAGACAAAAAGGTGGATTACAATCATAATTGTTAAAATTAAAAAGATTCTGAAATTTGCAACAAATCATGAAATCTCTCAATTAATGTGAAGATATTACAGTTGGCAGCTTTGTGATGATATAAAACAACTCATTTCCAGTTCAAAACTTATCCATTTATTTTGACATTATAAAAAGCAAGGGGTAAATTAGGGGTTGCCAATTCAAAGAGCAAAATAAGATGTGATTGTGAGGATAGAAGCGTACCTTATCACACCAATATTCTCCAAATTATAATGTTATTTGCAATTGGCAGCTTTAAAAAAACCTTGTTGCCCTAAAAAGCAAGAGGAAAATAAGGAGCTTAATATGTACCTTATCACACCGGTACTCTCCAAACTTGACACCCCGCACGATCTGCTGGTAGATCAGGTTAGTGCCGACAGGGTCTACGGCGGGGTCGTGCCAGGGGGCGAAGATCTCCTTCCGGAAGAAGAGTCTCCAGGGAGCGTTCCTCTCCTGCGCCCCCTTCTCCTTAGCGTACTGCTCACACTGCGAAATGGCATCCATCACGTGGTCACTACCGCTGCCAAGTGATGACACCTGGGAAGAGATGTAAGGAATTTAAATCTTTGTGATGAAGATGGTCAAGAATGACATATAGAAGATGTTAGGAAATTAAATTTGTGTGAAGAAGATGGACAGGAATTTCTATAAGACATATAGAAGGCATGCAATTAATGCAACAAACATAAACATCAATTTAACTCAAACATTACAAAATATTAGGCTTGCATTTTCTTTATTCTTAATTTTTCTTGTTTGTTTTAATTAAAGAAATACAAGCTGAGGGCTATGGCTTAAGCTCTATCATCTTACCATTGAGAGAGAGAGAGAGTCCAAATTTGTCCTTTGTCAAACCTACTGAGACAAAAGCTAGCATCATTCAAGTAAGCAAGGAGACTGCCAGCAGATGCCATTCAATATCAATGCACCATTGAGCTACATTATTACAAACAAATATGTTCATAGAAATAAGAGATTTAATCTAAAAAATGATAATTTTGATTTACTTAGCACATAATATGATTGATCTCTATGCCATTACTGTAAAATCTAGTAGATAATACTGTAGGTTAAGATCACCTTTTCAAAGAAAGGGATGTAGAGCAAAAATCCAAACTGATCCACGAGACCTATCTTATTAACCAATAGCAGTCATCATTCAAAGCACCAAAGATACTTCAGATTGTCCCATATTTTGTATATTAAGCCATTAAATAGCCAGTACACCACTGAGCTTATATCAAAAATCTGATGGGAATAAAATGGTAAAGCTCACCTTCTCGAAGAGAGCAATGTAGAGCGAGAATCCAAACTGGTCATTGAGACCAATCTTCTGGGCCAGGAGTTGACACAGCTCCCTGGCGGTGGTCGCTGAATCGGCCAGAAGCGTTCGAGTTGTGCCATCCATGAAGGTGATTGGCAGCATGAGGGGATTCTTGGTCTTGGTTGCCTAGAAATGCAAACAAAATATGCAATAAATAAATGATAATAATTATAAGCATTGTCCATGCATTGATGATGACAATGACTACTACTACCACTACCACTATTATTATCATTATTACTATTATTTTTATCATTATCGTTCTTGCATTTTTTCAAGGATTTTCCCTCATGTTTGTAATTGCTGTTGTCAAATTATTGGGGTGAGACATGCCCTACCCATGCCACTGTCGAGAACAAGATTGCAAGCATAATGTACCTGTAGCTCCAGCCAGCTAGGAGGCTGGCTCCTGGTCCCGTTAGCCAGCGTCCTCCGCAGTCTCTCCTCACAGTAGGCTGCATATCCAGGAGGTCCCTCCGTCATGATGAAACACCTCAGGTACTTCACAAACTAAAATATAACAAAGAGAGAACAGGATGCACACATGACCTTGGTAAGGAGTCTATATTCAAATAATTTTTTAGATAACAAGAAAACTGCATGAAAGTGCAGGAGCTCATTGCATAAAAAGTTGTGCTTTATCGCAGAGTCACGATGAAGGTCAAGTCCAAAAATGCACCTCAATACACTAATCTGATTGGCTCCCAACAGGAACTATAAAAGTATTGGTCTTGAATCAAGATTATATTTTTAATTAGAGGAAGCAAGAGAGAAAATGTAATGTCGGGGTAATTTTATATAATGTACATATTTTCTTCAGACATACATGTAAGCGACAGGCACTTTAAAACAAAATTAATTTGTGGTTCTTACATTTCTTATACATAGCCTTATTAAGAAGGAAAATATCCTTTGAAGTTTCAGAACTTAAAAATATAAGCATGTTTTACCTTATCTGTAGGTGCAAAGCATCCGACACAGAGGGACAGGAGAATCCAGCCACGGGGCAGACTCATCTTGGAGGGGTTGTTGTTGAGCTGTTTGCAGATCATGCAGTAGATCTCATCCCTGAATTATACAAGAATGATATAAGTAATAATATCACTATAACGATGATGATGATGATGATGATGATGATGATGAGAATGACGACAAAGGCAATAGGGATGACAACAACAAAATTAAATATCTTATAATGATGATATTTACAATCCTCATAATGATAATATTGATTGTTTATCCAGGTTTATCATGCTGTTTCCTATATCCTTTCCTATGCCTTTATCATCTTTTGTGTTATTGATCACTTTTATTTGAAAACCCTCCATTTCTTCTCTTTTGTTCTCAATCTTTAAACAAAACATAAACAATGCCCCGTTATGTTTCCATCATATTTTCTTGGAAAAATATCCTACCTGAGTTCCGGTCTCAGCAGGCCGTGGCCAGTGATGAAGTGCAGTTTTTCCAGGTTGGATGTTGGACGGTCAATCAGCATGCTGTTGCCCATCTCGCCTTCATCCCCGTCCTGGATTCGTTGAGCCATCTCTTGGCTGATCTTGGACTTGCGCTTGAGCGTCATCGACACAAGCTTGCGACGCATCGTGTTTTTATTGGCGCGACCGATCGTCCCGTCCTGTGGCTGCGCATGGGATTAATAAAGAGATATGAAATGATATGTTAACTTATTAATAGAAACATACAACATTTCTTGGCTGATCTTGGTCTTGCGCTTAAGGGTGTCATAGACACGAGCTTGCGACACATCATATTCTAGTTGGTGCGACCGATCGTGTCCTGTGGCTGCACACAGGATTAATTAAAGAGATATGAAATGATACATTAATAAAGAAACATTCAACATCCCCATCTTGGATTCGTTGCGCCATCTCTTGGCTGATCTTGGACTTGCTCTTGAGCCTTATTGACACTAACTTGCAACGCATAGTGTTCTTGTTGGCCCGGCCAATCGTCCCATCCTGTGGCTACACACATGATTAATAAAGAGATATGAAATGATACATGAACGTAGAAACATAAAACATCACTATCCTGGATTCGTTGAGCCATCTCTTGGCTCATATGAGCAGAGTATTGGTAAAATATACTCACACAGATCACTATCCTATGAACGACTGGTCCCCCAAATACTTGGGCTCTAATCTGCAGAGTGTTATACACTAAATAAAATTGGATGAATGTACATAGATTATAAATCAATAAAAATGATTTAAAAAAAATTTCTTACCACAATATCATCACCAACTTGTAGTTCCTCTGCAGTGGCTTTGCCCTTAGACCGGCCCAAGGTGTGGTATATCTTGGTCATCACTGACTTGCCATCCTTCAGAACAAGACAAAATAAAGGGAAATTAAAAATATAACAAAATGTTCAATGTTTATTTCAAACATTTTCATGATTAAAAAAAACCTACAAACTTTGATTTTCAATATGTAAGGGAACAGAATGCTAAGATTCAAACTGACTTAAACGCTTAATATGAACATGTCTAAAGAAAAACTTGGGACAAAATATGGTTACAAATAACCTTTAAGGGCCAGGGAGAGAGAGAGAAAGTTAAAAACTTAAGTTTGTACTTACCCTATCTGCAATGGAAGCAGATGCTTTAGGCTCAGGCAGGTCTCCCATAAACCTCAGGATCATGATCCAAACAGCAAGTGCAGCCTAAAAAATAAGAACAAATAATAACATAGAAACAAATTAATAGTAGTTCATAAACATCGTTAGAGGTTCAAGATTTGATATTCATATTCCTAAATACAGGTGTATCAGCATTTTCATATTGTGCAAACAGACAAATTTAACAAATTCTGCTAGAAAATGATCAGTTTGCATTCTGCTTATATACACGTAGATGCCTAATGAAGATAAATTGAATCTGAACAAAACCTTACACTTTGATAATATGCACTCTTTAAATTTAGAAGTACCTCCTGTTTTGGTTTACAGATGAAGTACATGTATAGGGTGTGCATGCGTGCTAAATAATGTAATTTTTTTTCTTGCTTGTTCATTTTGATTAATTGCTGCAAAAATGACTGATTTCAAACAGAATAAATGTTAGGTACGCACCTCTTGATCGTTGGCACTCTTCAAGTTGAGTAGCGGCTCCTGGATAGGTTTGCGGATGAAGTACGGGGTGTGGCCAGCCTCAAAGTATGTGGCCGCGAACTTCTCAAAGCGGAACTCTGAGATGTCCTCGTGATCTTCGGGAACAAAGAGCTTCTGTGATGGATCATCAAGACCTCTCCCGACTGCATCCCTGCGTGACTGCTCTAGATCCTAGAGAAGGACAAATAATTCCAATAATATTAATCAAAATTGTAACAATACAACACAGGTTACAATCCATCGCTAACCACTCGACTAGCTTCTTCATTACTGACTCCCAGCCACACTCTAATCCAACAGAAGCTGCGGTTAACCGTGCCCACATTGGGTTAGTTTAGTAGTTTAATTTTGAAGAAATATGACATAGAATTGTTATGTCGCTAATCTTATTTGTTTTGTTTGTTTGTACTACATCGCAAAGGAAAGTATACAGGGATTCTATTTGTGTGATTATCACGGCCTTATCCTCACACATTACTATTATTATCACCATTTCATTTGGTAAGAAAAAGAAGATAGCTGAGTAAGTTTGTGTACAAATTTTGAGATAATCATGTTTTAAGTTTTAACTTTGGCAGTCGGGTAGAAGCCAAACTAAGATTCTCTTTTATTATCGATAAATATTCCCAATATTAAAAAAATAACTATAATCTGTAAATTTGGCATCACAAAGAGAAGGCTCTGACCAATACGATAGTACATGTATGCACTACTCCATTAAGCCACAAAAACCTGACATAACACAGAGTATACACTATTATTATTAACCCAGTCAACCAATACACGCTGCAATCATTCCTGCACGTAAAGTGCACATTTTACACTCCCTAGGGAGTATTCCAGCCAGTTGCCTGTTAGGCGCACACAGTGCTTTTGTACCTCAAATCCCCTGGGTGCCTGTCCATCCTCCTGCGTTCCCCCGATGTCTCCAAACAGTTCATCCACCACCTGGAGATCCGACTGAGGTCCCTGCTGCCTCCTCTCCTCGCCTTGCTTGATGGCGAGCAGCTTGGCTGTCGTTTCAGCCTTCTCCCTCTCATCCTGCGCCCGCTGTTGTCGGTCCTGCTCCTCCATTAGAACCTGATAATAATAATATTAAACCGAACCCTCGTTGACTTTCAAATTGGCAAAATTTGGTATGTTTGTGAAGGAAATGTTACTTTTTCTAAGGATATTAACTTAATCCGCGATATAGATGTTGAAATTTGACTTTAAAAGTCTTCGAAAATGGGGCAAAAGAGAGCCGTCTCGTTGACTGAAATTCGCTCAACGATCGGCCTGAAAATCGTGACGTCACCGGTTGAATGGGCCCGGCCGATCAGCTGATCAAGCAAAGCGCCGCGCGTGCATTGTATGTACTGCATGTGTTGTGTATATTGCTTTCATGGCCTCTTCGACATTATTATTGTTATTTTTCACTGTCGGCTTAGAATGCCGACAGAGAAAAATACAATATAATGTCAAAGTCAAAGAGGCCATGAAAGTGATAGTTTTGTCGATCTACCCTGCATACGCCATGCACCTTTTCCCGACTTTGCGACTCGAATTCAACTTTGTCGATACTGGCGAACTCGCGATTTCAACCTCAAAACCATGCCTGAAATCTTCACTTCCTTCAGACATTTCCACCATTCTCCGATTTTGCAGATATCAGGTCGAATCTAACAAGATAAATGACATTGACAAGGACGGCGTTCTATCGATTGAGCAGGCAGCATAACTCGAGCGAGCTGGACTGGGGGATCGTTGGGGGAGGCAAAGGGTACTATGGTACTACCGCGCTACCGTCCGCAGCCGCCGTACGCGGGGTGGTTTGGGCCTAGTCAACCTGTGACGTCATCAAATTTCTCTGCACCAAATCGCCGTCAAACGGCGAAAACCGGGGTTCAGAATAAGAGTTAAAATTTGCTTTTAATTGTTTTCTGGGCGGTGTTAGGGCTTCAAAATTAACCTTTTCATGCTCAGTATGTTCTCAGCTTTCAGAAGAGGTACAATATGCATATTATAGGATTTTCATTGAGTTTTCGGTTTAATAATGATAATAACAATAATAACAATGGAGAGATTGAAATATTGGTGGTATGTGTGAAGACTTCTTTGTGAGCTTGTTTGATGGTAAGCAGTTTGGCCGTAGTATCCGCCTTTTCCCTCTCGTCCTGCTCTCGCTGTTGTCAGTCCTGCTCAAGGGCAATTCCACGGTAACGGAAGGACATTCAGACGCAATTTTTGAAATTTAATCAAATAATTCCAGGATCCTGCTTATGATTCATCATTGTAAATAACATTTCTGAGACTCTTGGTGGGACACCTTTGATTTCCTATTTTTCTCTTTGTTTGTTACATTACGTTTATTAGATATGGACACTAATGAGGCCGGTAACGGAAGGACGGCAAAATGGACATGGATTTTCAAGTTCTTTAGTTATGATCCAATCTCTGTGAAGTTTCAAATGCTATCATGTTATATTGGCTCATAGTCCATTCCCTAATGTTCAAAGAGTATTACAACATTTATTTGAAAAAAATATGTCTATTGGTATATTAATTACAAGAAGTTAATTGCTTCACTGTTCTGTAACGGAAGGACAGTAATGGAAGGACAGAGTTTTTGATTCATTACAAATATACTTTGGGGCTCTCAAAAAACTGAAATTTTAATGTGAACACATATTGTGATATCCAATCATCCAATTTGGTACCTTAAAACAGAAAAATAATAGAAAGGAATGCAAAAAATGAAGAAAATCTAGAAATAGGCACTGTGTAGTTCCATGTGTATGGGTTCATGCATGGTGTCTGTTTCTCCTATCAGGAGACGCCCAATATTTTTTTTAATGATGTAAACTGAAAGATATCATTATGTGATCATGATTTATGAAAAAATAATCTAGACAAATTAGACAAGATCAGAAATAATCCTCATTTGATTTTTCCACTTTTGGCGTGGAATTGCCCTCAAGTAGAGCCTGATAATAATAATATTAATAATGATAATAGGGCAATTCCACCGAAATTGTTCACTTGGGTCAAAAAAACAATTGGCTCTATTTCAAATCCTATTGATTTTTTCTGGATTATTTTTCCATACAACATGATCCTATGATTATATCATTCAGTTCACATGATTTTTGTTATTCTCGGGTGTCTCCATATAGGAGAAATGGAAACCATACTTGAAACTCCACACATGGGACTACCCTGTGCAAATTTCAGGAAAATCCTTATATTTTCCTAATTTTCTGGTATTTTTATTATTTAAGGCACCAAATTTGATTACTGATAATCAAAGTACCTTTTCAGATTAAAATTTCAGTCTTTTGAGTGCTCTAAAGTATATATTTTAATTAATCAAATCCTCCGGACAAAAGTGTAATGTCCGTAACGCTAAAAGTGTAATTTCCGTAACGTCATATTTCATACTGTGAGTAAAAAATAGATCACTGAATTTACTAATGGCTTCCATCACTATTTAGAATAGCATCTTGTGATCCAAATAATGTAAGATATTACCATGTTTGGTGATTGAACTCACAGGGTTTTGGAATTGTACAAACTGTGTAAAATGCTTCGTCCGTTTAGCGTAATGTCCGTAACGAAAACAAAATGTCTTTTTTCTCAGCAAATATTCATTCCTCAGTCATGAAACTTTGCATGTTTAATACTGACTATTTGATGTTACTGAATCAATGACTCGAAACGTTTCCTCTTGTCTTATTTTTGCTGTGGATGGTTCTACAGAGAGAAAAATGTGTCTGGTGGTAATGTCCGTAACGCTGGAATTGCCCAATAACAATAACAACAAGGGCTCGTTTAAAAGAGCTCTTTACTAATAAATGATGTTTCATATTAATAATGTATCAAAGCAATAATATACAGATGTAATTCTGGTGGTGGAGGGAATATCACAGAATGTTCCTCTCCGAGGGATTTAAAATGCTATTGAGGGAAGATTATAAACCCCGAGACGTAGTCGAGGGACTTATTGTCTTCACGAAACCGCATTTCAAATCCTGAGGGAACATTCCATGATTTTCCCGACAACAAAGTTAACATCTGTTATATTATGGTAGTTACTTTTGAGCCAACAGTAGCGTGAGGGCCAGTGCTAGGCTGGGCGTTCATGAATAAACATAAGGTCATGACGTCACGGTACGTCATCTGCACTCTGGCGCGCGATGTGGGATATCATGAATATTCATAACTAGGATTAGGGTTCGGATGAGTTTGAGGGCTTATAGTTACAATAAAACCAACACCGATCATCAGCCGTTGATGTGGCCTACTGGTCACGCTGTGGACATCAACACTTGGGGTCATGGGTTTGAATCCTCTCTTGTGACTCTTCTTTTCTTTTGCCATAAAAGATGGTGAGTAGCGGTTTATTCAGTAAATGTATCATGCAGAGTTTTCACTAAAGTCTGAAATGGCGTATCGTGATGTCATTACCCTATGATTATTCATGAACGCCCAGCCTAGCACTGGCCCTCACGCCACTGTTGGCTAAAAAGTGCCTACCTTATATCATATGACAAAAGTAACACATCTTTACACTTTCAGCCTCTCTGAGCTCGATTAGAAAATGTGCCTTTTCGAAGTGATATGTTGACAAGTCATTGTAACGTCATAATAGAATCCCCCTCTCTCTCTCATTGTAACGTCATAATACAATCTCTCTTGCAGCGCGCGTCATGTAATATGACACCTGCCGTGTAATGTAACAAAATATTATGGCAATCACATGACTGTGTTGAGCCAATCAATGACTCGCATTTTACTACATTAAGTCATATAATATTGTATTTTATTACCTTAGCCCTCCTCTCTGCCTCTTCCTTAGCCTTCTTAGCTCCTAGCTTGGCCTTCAGTTGCTTCTCTTCCTCCTTCCGGATCCGCTCTGCCTCCAACCGCCGGCGATGCTAGTCAAGAAAGAAACAAAATATTACATTAAGCCCTGAAGTGCTTTGTGTATGACTGCAAGCTACTCCTACAATGTCTATTGCATCAATGGGAAAATTGGTAGTACAGTAATTGACTTAACTGCTGTAAATGCTAGTTAGGACAGAAGAAACACACAATTTCAATTTAATCTTCCTAAATAACATGAAGTGTTGTTAATGCTAGGTGGGAAAGAGAAACAACAATAATTTTTATATTACATAAACAATAATTGACATCAATGCTAGTTAGGAAAAGGAAATAACACACATTTTTATATTACATGAACATAATGTGCAGAAAGGCACATTTATTCTGAATTATCAATTCACAAACTATTCTCTTTCCTGGTTTCTTTCTGATAACCATGGGAAATATACATACATTCAAGTTACGAGCAGAGACCTACATTAATTCTGACTTGACAGCTCGCCTTAATATTTTGTTTAATAATAATATACTCTTGATTTATATAGTGCATATCACTATTGATAATCATCTCTAAGCACTTAACAATTATATTATTACAAGTCAAGTTTCTCATGGCATACTAAATGTGAAACACATTACATAAATATGAAGAAATAACAAGAAAAAAAAGATTGACACTCATTAAAACTAACATCCCATTGTAATAAGAGTAAAATTGTATTTTTAACCCTAAAAAGACTGGGGGGGCTGATTTAGCCCCCCCCCCCTCCTCTATTTTCGCGATTACTTCGCAACGCTTAAATATTTTACGGTGCCACTTCACGACTTTTTTCCTTAGAGTCTTGCGCAACTTTTGATACCAAATTTGCGACAACCGGGTGTACCGTTCTAAAGTTACGTGACCTTTTGTAAGTGAGCGTCGGACCGAAAATCGCTAAATTTTGTGATTTGTGTACAAATCCTATGGTAATTGACTTTTTCCTAGAATAGACAAAATCTTCATTATTTTTCATTCTGATCACTGCAATTATTTAATTTTGGGCTACAAATGGTTGAATAATGGTTAATATTTTATTCCATCGAAAAAATATATAACAAATATTTTTAAAATGCAAAAAATACGAAAAAAATGCAATTTTCGCATAATTAATTAGCTCTAATTAGCATATTATAATTAAAACAAAAAAATTAACTATGCAATATTGTATGGCTCATGGACATCTATCACCATGCCAAATTTGGAGTCGATTGGAGTTTCGATTGCCGAGAAAACTACAAAAACTACAAAAAAATACCATTTTTGCATAATTAATTAGCTCTAATTAGCATATTCTAATTAATTTTTTTTTTTAACTACGCAATATTGTAGACCTTATGGACATCTATCACGATGCCAAATTTGGAGTCGATTGGAGTTTCGGTTGCCGAGATCTTAGGGGGGGGGGCCCTTTTAGCCCCCCCCCCCCCCCCCCCCCGTTTTTTTAAGGTTCAAAATAGCCCAGTCTTTTTAGGATTAATAAACAATAGAAAAGTTTCTTACTTCAGCCAGCTTTTTCTGGTACTGCCTTCTTGCCAGCACCATACGGAATCCTGACTGGATCTTTGTGATACTCCATTGCTGGTGACGCACTCTCCTTCGGACGAGGAAACCTCTAGCGCGAGCCTATAAAAGAAAAGTAAACAAATTAAATTCATTAACTAGATGGATCTTCGACTGCGCGCAGTCGAAAATTATGCCTCCGCTATGACGCGATTTTTTATATCAAGCCCAAATTAACGTGTGCACTGAAAACAAAAATTGTTCATATATATTTTGAGTTCTGTGACCTTGACCATAGACTCCAAATGTTGATGGCTACATTGGCTCCCAAGAAATATTCAGGTACCAAGTTAGATTGAAATCTGACATTCAGTTCTTGAGATTTTGCCATAACAAGCCATTTTTGCATATATATTGAGTCATGTGACCTTGACCTTTGACCTCATGACCCCCCAAATCAAATCCAATCATTGCCACCCCGATGTGTATGTAACTCATCCCAAGTTTGAAATTGATCCGTCAAATGGTTCTTGAGATATCGCGAGAAGGATGCTTTTTTGCACATATATTGAGTCTTGCGACCTTGACCTTTCACCTCATGAACCCGAAAATCTAATCAGATCATTGTGACCCCAATATGTACACTCATACCAAGTTTGAAATAGATCAATCAACCGCTTCTAGAGATATCGCGAGAACAAGGCATTTTTGCACATATATTGAGTCCTGTGACCTTGACCTTTGACCTCATGAACCCCAAAATCTAACCAGTTCTTGAGATATCGCGAGAACGAAAACGGGACATACGTACGGACGGACGTACGGACGGACGTACGGATGGACATACGGACGGACGGACAACCCAAAAACATAATGCCTCCGGCCACTTTGTTGGCGGAGGCAGGGGGAGGCATAAAAACTAAAAGAAAGGTAACAAAATTAAATAGAGTTAAAAACTCATTAGAAAATACTCAATCACAGCTGTATATTTGTACATCATTGCCCCCAAAAGTTGTCACTGTCCAGAAGCATGACTGGACCTTCATAATTGTCCATGAAGATTCACTATTCTTTGGATCACCCTGACTGGGTCACACCAATGACTTAACAAATGGTACATTCTGCCTTCTAGCCAGGTACTCTGCATTTAAAGTATGGAAAAGGGAAGTTAAGCATGCCAATTTACCAGAGGACTTCGCTACATTATAGTAGACGTGTGGCCTAGGGCTAATGAATCGGAGAAACTGTAGGCACCGCCTTATGTGCCAAATTGGCCCAGGAAGGACTTTAACTTTTTAACTTAACTTGGATGACAAAAGCATCCTTTAGCCTAGCGGTGGGCCCTTTTAACGTATTTGAGAGTAAGTTATTTGTTATAACATGCATTCTTTAAAATAACTGTAGAATACTTACTTGCAGTCCCCTGATTCGTTGCCTGGTGAATTCATACTGGTACGCCAGGATGCGTCCCCTGATCACTGCCTGCAGTCGGAGGTAGCCTTTCTTCATCTAAAACATGACAGTAAGAATAAAGAGTTACAATTCCTGGTGAATTTGTACTAGTGTGCCTACAGTCAGAGGTAGTTCTTCTTCTGGTAAAGCTTAGGAATTAACAGAATGGTTTTCCGATCTATATTGTGTTTTCCTCTCAATTTTATCACAATAAACAAGAATTGTCATGAACAAAATTTCTGGACTTTCCTTCTATATCATATTATAATATCATTATCACTATTACTAATCATCACCAACAGTATATAAGGTGCTAATACCAAAGTTAAACTAATACTTTTACTTATCATAATAATAATAATGAAAAAAATGGATTAATAATAATAACGATTGCTATAAAATTTTCTTCTGTAGCACAATCCATAACAGTAATACATAACAAAATAATGAATGTATTATAACCTTTAGGTAGCGGACCCTCTGGGCGAACTTGCGCCATGCCTTCTGCACAATGACAGCCGCGCTGCGCATCTGCATGAAGCGTCGGCGGTAGAACCAGCCGCGGAACACCTTCTGGATGATGACGCACTTGTTGGTCAGGGCCTGGTCTCGGAGAGCCTCCAGGTGCAGATCTTGGGCATCCTTTGATGAAATGGAACAAAAAATAAATTTTAAAATACAATGTTCATGTTCTTGTTAAAATGACAGAGGCAGCAGCAGCTTGCAAATGGTGTCACGATTGATAGATATTGCAAACAATATACACAAATCTGAACAAAGTTCAACTTGCCATAATTTGTTTAGTTGCTCTACCGTATTTGTTTAGATTAGCACTCAAGATTCCTTTCATTCACCTTCTTTCGTAGACAACATCAAAATTCCCCTTTAACAAAGAACCAGCCGTGCTGGATGTTCCCAGGTGTGCCTGGTGTTGCACATAATCATAAAATGGCACTTGCAGGATAACAGGGAAATATTAAGGAAATTTGTCTTCTCTCAATATTAAAGGAAAATCCCCTTGTCCTTGGGCTGGATCAGAAATTAATCCTTTTGGAAACAATCCTTGAAACCTTCAACTGAATATGCATGTGTGTTAAAACGTCTGTGGTACTCAATGGGTTCAAATATAATTAATGAAAGATTTTGACATCAATAAAATCAAATTCAATTGTTTTATGAGAATTAATGACAATTTATGACATCAATGCATGACACCTCTGACACTGAATGTGCATGTTGTCAAATGCCTCCATGGGTTTACAGAACAAGATCCTGTTTGCATTGATTTTGATTGACTCACTTTGAGGAAGATCTTCTTGGTGCCAAGTTGCCAATCTTCTCCCGCCAGGACCTCCTTCCCGATTATCTTGCATGCCGCCAGGCAGTCCTCTTTTGCCGAGGGCTTCATGCCCGGGATGAGCATCCGGTAGCGATCCACAAACTCTGCGAATGTGTGGCGGATAGGGTACCCTGCTCGGCGAATCCTGATAAAGGAAGCAAAAAGAAGAACATTATTTTTTTATAAAAGAATATACCAATCTTCATTAACTGAAGGTTTCATGCCCGGGATCAGCATCCGGTATCAAACTCTGCGAATGTGTGGCGCATTGGGTACCCTGCTCTCGAATCCTGTTTAATAGAGAAAGCCAAAAGAATAATATTATGTATTCTTATCTTTTTCAATCTGGTTCACTTGATTAGGATTTGGAACTACATGTATGAGAGAATATGCCAATCTTTATTAACTGAAGGTTTCATGACCGGGATCAGTATTTGGTATTGGTTTAAGAACTCTGTGCAGGTGTGGCGGATTGGGTACCCTGCTCTCGAATCCTGTTTAATAGAGAAAGCCAAAAGAATAGTATTATGTATTCTTATCTTTTTCAATCAGGTTCACTTGTTTAGTATTTGGATCTATTAAGAAAACAAAAATATATATATATATATAGATCTTCATTAACTGAAGGTTTATAGCCCGGGATCAGTATTTGGTATTGGTTTACAAACTCTGTGCAGGTGTGGCGGATTGGGTACCCTGCTCGGGCGGATCATGTTAGAGAAAGCCAAAAGAATGTGAATGTGAAGGTTGTTGGTTCAATGCCCTTGTCACATATCACAGGATAGCATTAATGAACGCTCGACAGAGAGCAAAATGTTCAATCTGTTTGTCTCCGTTTGTATGCATTTCTTGTTCTGTGAATGCGTTCCTTGTCAGGCAATGTCTGTTGTTGTATCTGGCAGAAAGTTTCGTGCATCCAGCAATGGAGACAACTTTCACCACGGCATAATTTGATTTTATCCGTCGGGCATCCGTTTACGCTAGCCTGTGATATGTGACAACACGCTTAGCATGACACCTTCCCCTTGCACACACATGGATCACACAGAGATGGTGTTACTATAATGTCTTACCTGATTGTTTCCATCATACCA
Organism: Echinarachnius parma; assembly: GCA_037951105.1. NCBI lineage: Eukaryota > Metazoa > Echinodermata > Echinoidea > Clypeasteroida > Echinarachniidae > Echinarachnius > Echinarachnius parma. The sequence continues at coordinate 37,078 of JBAMJV010009024.1, read as the reverse complement.
GAGTACCGCAGCTGCCTAACCACCAGCTCTCTTTCAAAATCCTGTAAATCACAGAAGAAAAAAAAGTGAAAGTAATTAAAAATAAACAAAAGTCAAGACAAAAGCTATCAAGAGGAAGGTTTTCTCATGAATAGTAATTTAGTAATACATGTTATCCAAAATATATACTGTATGTTCTACTAGTAAAGTGAGTCATTAAAACGTGACAAAGGCATAGTTTCTGAGTATTAAGCTAACCTGACACTTGCACGAATTTCGTTCCCGCACTGCCACGCAATGCGTCGTGCCAATGAGTAAAGTCTTCGTGAACGAGCGTGAAGAGTGTGTGAAGTGTGCGAGGCAGTGCGAGGGGTGCGTGCCATGTCGTAGAGAGAATTTCGAAATGTTCACAAATTTGGCGCGCATTAATTTTCGCACCATGTGCGTGCACTCGCGTGAACCATGCGTGAACACTTTGCGAACTCGGCGCGAACACTGCGTACATGCGTGTATGCGGCGCAAACTTGCGCGAACACAACGTGAACAGCTCGTGAACAATGCGTGACATGGCGTGTGGTTTTAGGTGTGAAACGACAGGCTATGCATTATAGCGTGCCACCAAGCGGGACAAAGCGTGACCAAAAATTGCCCCGACGACTTCACGCATGCAGGAACTATGCATGGCGTGCGTGACACTGTGGGACAATGCGGTACGTATGCGCGAACTATACTTTAACCTGTGTGTGAACAAGTAGTGCTATTGCGTGCCAAAGTGTGCCAATGCGGCCCATTATTGGCCGCGCATTGCATAGACAGTGCGTAACTATGCGTGTACAGTGCGCGAACAGGTCGCAAACGCTCCGTGATGTAGCACCGAAATGGCACGCCTTGCCACGACGCATTGCGTGGCAATGCGGGGACAAAATTCGTGCAAGTTTCAGGGCGGCTTTACCTTGAATGAACCAAATAATTAAAAGTGAAATGATGACATTAAATATGCATGATATATTTATACTCTTAATTTGCATGAATCAATCAAGTCCACGCCATTTCTGAGGCCAAGGCCACCATCAAACATCATCTTCCCTTTTGTTTTACATTAAGCGTGGAGTAAGTATACCAGACCAACTCCGCTGAAAAATGGCCTCAAGGTCAAACTTGACTAGAACACTGCTATTTACTTAGTCGTTACTTCACTGCCAATCTTCTTAAAACTATAATATAACTGTACATTTGTTTCATGTTAAAGGGATCTAGTAACTTTGTTGACATGTGCAAAAAGTGATGAATGGTTGATGCAATGTATATTGTTGTTATCTCATATGTCCACAGGGTATTGTGTGAAAATTTCAAGTCAAATGGACATTGTATGGCCAAGTAATGAGCGAAAATGCAAAGTGATATTCAGTAACTCACTGCACTCACTTTGTACACAGAAGAAAAACTCGCCCGGAGTTTTTCTTATCTGAATACTTCAATCATACATATCTTTGTAACGAAAGGGAAATTTGAAAAACCGAAACCTGTCCCGTGATTTTATTGTTAATACGAATACAACAAGGTATAAGGGAACCGCTAGAATTAGAATTTTATTTTGAGGATTTGGACAATGTTACTAAGTCCCTTTAATGGGTATCAAGAACTATCAAAACAAGCAGTTTATTTTATCTTATTTCGAGAGAAACACTTACATTTGGCCTCTTCAGCTCATTCGGCTTGATGCAGCGCACAAAGAACGGCTGGCATGCGCCAAGTGTTGTCATCAGCATGTCAAGTGACTTCTTGAACTGTGTCCCCAGGGTCGGCGACTTCTTGCGCGTCTCCGAGGTTCCGGTGAGGTCATTCTTGAAGAGCACCTTCAAGTAGTTGTTCTGGCTGGTGCGGATCAGCTGGATGAAGTCCGGACTGAACGTGTCACGATTCTTGTCCAGGAAACCTAAAAAAATAGGAAAGAATAGTAAATCAATTACCAATACATTAATCAATACGTGAATGAGCTTAAATATTTTGTTATAGTTAAAAGAAGTTATTTTTGGAGGCCGTTATGTATGTTGAAACCCAATTTTATTGTCAAAGGATGGTTGACGCTGCGTGGTGTAAGTATAGAATTTCCAGGAATGGTGTGTTTAAATATATTCAATCAGTCTGTTTGAATGTGTTTAAATAAATACATGAATACTACCAAGCAACCATAATATATGTGACTGGCTATAGCAAAACCCTGCACTTGTTGGTAAAAATCTAAATGTATATTTTCACACCATTGCTATGGGAAAGAAGTAAAGGGATGGCAAACACAGCACACTTACCCGTTGCCTCATAGTAGACAGTCCCCGCAAAGTGCTTGATGCCAAAGAGCGTACCCCTCGCAGACGCCGCCGAGATGTACAGCTTGTTCTTGCTGTGCTGTCGGTTGAGCTTGGACAACATGGTCACATCCGTACCCTGGTAAAATTGAATACACAACAAATTTGTTTTCACATTTTAATATTTATGTTTCATATTTAAATAATGAAAGTGCTTGATGCCAAAGAGCGTACCCCTCGCAGACGCCGCCGAGATGTACAGCTTGTTCTTGCTGTGCTGTCGGTTGAGCTTGGACGTCACATCCGTACCCTGGTAAAAATTGAATACAAAACAAATTTGTTTTCACATTTTAGTATTTATGTTTCATATTTAAATAATGAAAGTGCTTGATACCAAAGAGCGTACCCCTCGCAGACGCCGCTGAGATGTACAGCTTGTTCTTGCTGTACTGTCTGTTGAGCATCAAATGAAAGCTTGTGATGAGGCCTTTTAATGGTAAGAAATCTACATTTTGTTTTTTACAGTGCAGGGTTTTGCTATAGCCGGTCACATATAATGAGCTAGTGAGCTGAGTATATTTTAGTTTCATATTTTAATAACTTAATAAGTGCTTGATGCCAAAGAGAATATTTCTAGCAGACACTCCTGGTATGTTTCATATTTTAAGAACTTAAGGGCTAAATTACCACCCAAACACATCAGAAATACCTAATTTAATTCAGATTGGTGCTAAATCAGCAATCAATTATCGTGTTACGGGGGCGATGATGTCAATTGGCTTATATCTGTGATAAGATCAAGACTCTTTTACAGCCAACCCTTTCCAGATTTTGTAATAAAACTAATTGTTTCAAGAACCCCAAAAGACAAGTGTACCACCAAAACACCTCAGGAATATCTTAATAAAGATCAGATTAGTGCAAAATTAGCGAATCAATCATTATTTTACCTTTGGAAATCTCGCCTCTTCGTCGACAAGGGCGATGATGTTCATGGGCTTAGCTGCGATGAGATCAAGAGTCTCCTGGTTGTCAACAAACTTGATGTGTTGCCACTTGATGCCCTCACGGTCATACTCCTCCTACAGATGGCAAGATAATCAAGTTCAAGTTCATGTAATTGTCCAAATATTGACATGTGATACATTAAATTACATGAAATACATACATCTATTTATGAATTGTAATTGATAAAAAAATATAAAAATTAAATCAAATTCCATATTCCCCAAAACAAACTAAGGTAGTGCCTTTAGGTTTTACAGATTCATGCTTGCATGCATTTAAAACAATAGTGATATTTTATTTTGACTGTTTATTATCAATAATATGCATAATGTACAATGCTCCGAGCACTTGAGACTCAACAGGAACAAAGTGCTATATATGCCATTATGGAAGTTAATGAATAATTATTTATATATGATTCTTATTTATATCTTTGTTATTGCAATTAGAATGTAAACATTGGAAAACAGTTTTCTGTGTAATAATCATGTACTACTGTATAATAAATGTCCATTCAATTCAATTTGGGGAGTCTGCTTCCATTCAACATACATTAGGTAGATGGCACTTTCTCATTTTCTTACCTGTTCAAGCTTGAATATATGCCTCACAAAGAACTGCTGCAGGTTCTCGTTTGCGTAGTTGATGCACATCTGTTCAAAGCTACAAAGACGAGGGACAATGGAGGAAAATTGAAAATGCATCTTTTAGCAATAATTCCTTCAGAATCAAAGAGGAGAGGATTTGTTCCTCATCTCTTATCTAGATTGTTTCAGCCAAATTTGTTTCGGGAAACCAAACATGCTTGAAAAGTAGTTTATTTATTCAATACCTTCTATGATTGGGGACATGCTGCATATCATTTCATGTTGCAACTGGGTTATTACTGAAGTAGGACAAGTTAATGTATATATTAAATTTAAACATAAAAGAAACTGACTAGAATTATTTTTTAAATGATTGAACAATTTAAGATTTAAGTTATATATTACTGAAAAGCTGATATTTGAGAGAATTCACAAATGCCAAGTCAGAAAATTGAAACATTGCAATATTATTTGATAACATGTTTTTTCCCAAAGTTCTCAAACCCAAAGATATCAAGCAGTCTGATCCAGACCCTCTTGCGTGTGCAATATTAAACTATATAAATCTCACGCGCCATGGAGTAGCTCTGAGCATGTAGAAACCTATATAATTACCTATTCTTCCCAAAGTTCTCAAAACAATGATATCAAGAAGACTGCATTATGCAGACCCTCTTGCCTGTGCTTCAGACAATATTAGACTATGTAAATCTCACGCTGCCACAGAATATATAATTACCTGTTCTTCCCAAAGTTCTCAAACCCAAAGATATCCAGCAGTCCGATGCAGATCCTCTTGCCCGTGTCCTTGTCATGGTCCTTGAACGTCGCCACGTTGAGCTTGTCGACGATCCAGATGAACAACCGTCCGTAGATGGCCTTCACGAAAGCATCGCGCATGTCGGTGGCCTTGGCGCGGCTTACCGGGGAGATGATGACCTCGCCGGAGGCCGTGGTCGACTTGGTGGTCAGCACTTCCTCCAGCGCCTTGTGATTGACCTAGATGAGTTTCGTGGAGGATGGAGACAGGGTTAACATTATTTCCTTCATTTTTCGTGAGCTTCATTTCAAGCTCACATGCATGGAAACATCATTTGTGAAGCTTGTTTTGCATGGGACTGTACATATGCACATATATGGGGGGCTCTTTCTTTCATTTTGGGGACTATATTGCTCTGAGCCCTGATCTGTTTTTATACTGGATGAAGATATGAATTGCACATATGGTTAGTGTAAAATATGTCTAAAATCTATTTCTACATATATCATTAAACCTCATCCAATCATAAGAACTTACTGCAAGCAGTTTGGCAACTTTGGCAGGCTGACTGTGGTCTTGGAATCCTGTTGCGTCCAAGTTCGACTTCTCAATGGCTGTATAGCTGATGTTACCCGCATGCAAGATGGCCGCCAAGAGTTTGAAGATGTCCCAGATTTGGTCGTCTTCAAAGAGCAGCACCTTCATGGCCGCACGGATAGTGGAGAAATCCTCCTTGTCATCCCTGCCCTCACATTGGATGCAGTTGCCCTGGCAACAAAAAGGAGGTACTGAGACATTAAAATATTGATTTTTTTTTAAAGATTATAGACATAACATAGACTTAAATGGGTATAGAAAAAAACTGCTTTGTATCACCTCCTTACTATGTAATGGTCGGTCGAACCATGAGAACATTAACCCATTCCATTCAAGATTATGAAATCCCCATAGATTTTGCAAATAGCCCACTCGGCCACTGTAGGCAAAGGGGTTAACAGCATTGAAGCATTAATAGCATTTTGGGGTTACATTTTGGATATTGGACTTTAATGTAGCATATTGTTGTTTACAATGTCCTCTACCTTATACCTAGTTTTCAAATCATAATTTGTTTTAATTACGGTACTGAAATATTGACCAAATTAATAAAAGGCGTACCACTCCTGGCAATAAGATGAGAAGGGCTTAAATAAAAGTGCATGCAGAGGTGTAAAACATAGATTTTTCAAAGGGAACAAAATATTACACGCAATTTTCTTGGAATAATAATGAGTGCGGTTGTTACGAGTTAGCGCCCTTCTCTTTATCAGTCGACATTTGATTGTGAAATATTTTCTAGTACCTGGCTGAGGTAGAAGCAGTCTTCAGCATTGGTCAGGTCAAGTTGTTTGTTTTTTAATCAATTAATTGTGAATCTTTATACTAACATGGCCCAGATGTCTTGGCTTTATATCCACAAGAGCCCAATTCTTAATTTCATTTATGTCTTCTTTTGATGATTTGATGTTTTCTAGTACCTGGTGGAGGTGTTGTGGCACGATCGGATAAGTGCTTGATTTCCGATCTCGGGACCCGAGTTCGAACCAAATCGATGCCCCGGCATTTTATGTCCTTCTGCAAGGCATTTAATCCACATTGCTGCTCTCGACCCAGGAGTATAAATGGGAACTTGGTCGGGCGTTAAATTAGCCTGAAGCGCCCTACATACTAGGGCAGCTTGGACTAGTATGCTCCCCTGGGAGTTGAGATGGTGCACAAGATAATTGTGCGCTTCTGAATAGGGCACCTAGATACATGGCGCTCTATAAATGATATATATTATAATTATTATTACCTGTCTGAGGTAATTGTAGTCTTCAGCCTTGGTCAGTTCAAGTTGTTTCTTCTCAGCCTCTTGCATCCCAGCCAGCATGCAGTAGAATATGTGGTAGTTCCTTTCATCTGGTAGCTACAGAAAAAAGGAAAACAATTACATCTTCATAATTAGACTTATTTATAAGAAATTTACCACATTTGCTCTCAGTCTTTATCATCCTGACCAGTAAACAGTATAATAATATATGGTAGTTGCTGATTGATTGAGAGTGTGTGTGTGTGATGACCGTGGTAATAATGAAAGCACTTAGAGATGACTATAAATCATATTAAAGGGTGCCACCAGGCAAAGAACAACACATAATTATATGTTTTGGTACCGTTGTGTGATATCAAATAGATATCCCAACATTTAGCAAAGGTTTGCGTAATTCATAAACAATGCAATTTATTACCACCACTTACGGTACCATTATTATTTTATGGTTCTGTACGCCCCAAATATTTGCGAGTGCTCCAATTATATTCACACGTATGTTTGGAGACAAAAGAATCACGGATGACGCGTTCGTCCTAGACAAAGGTAGTCTTTGTACATAGACCCCTGAACACATGTTGTAGTATGGTGATGCTTTTTAGTATGGTGATATTCTTTTGTGAAAACTATTTTTCTGAACTTTTTTAGTGGAATGGACTACAGTACCCCAAATGTTACCCTTTTTAAAGAATGTTATTTTTGGGTGGTGGTACCCTTTAAGTGCTATATAAATACAAATATATTTTTGTATTATTACCTGGCTGACCAGTCGAGACTTCTCCAGCAGGTACTGGTCAATCTTTGCCCCCTCGATCACACCCCTCTCCTGAAAGTGGATGTCGATGTACTTTCCAAAACGACTTGAGTTGTCATTTCTGATTGTCTTGGCATTACCAAATGCTGTGCATGGAAGAAAATAAAAGTTTTAAAAATTAAATTAAATTGGAATTTCCCAAATGACTGGAGTTGTCATTTCTATTAAAAAAAATATATTACATTAAATCAAGTAATAATCAAACCATATTAAAATAGCAATCCCTTTAATGCTTTCTTTGAAAAGCGAACGTCATTGTACTTTCCAAAAGAGCTGGAGCTGTCATTACCAAATCCTGCACAGAATTCAAGCACACAGAAAAACAATTACCTACATAAGCAAGGAGTTAACAAGAATCAAAGAATCTGATTGAATGATAGATTGAGTTGAATTGAGTTTATTTACTTATTCATGGTAAAAAGAGCTTGAGACATATTAACAATAACGAAACATCAAACAGTTTAAAAGTGATACATTTTACAGAACAAAGAATTAACAGATAAATATGTCTAAACTACATTAAAAAAACAACATATTTATACAAACAAAGGGAAATTCAAAATACATATATAACAAGAATTCAGAAAAATGTGACCCGCTATAGCAAAACCCGGCATTTGTCGGTAATTCAGGTTTTGAGGAATGGGCATTTTAAGTTTACATAATGTGTGTAAAAGACCTATGATTGTAAAATTGAAACAATCATATCTTCGCCAATTATTGACCAATTAGTGAGAACAAAGTATCAAATGAAAGCTTGTGATGATGCCTTTCTAATTGTGTGAAAATCTACATTTTGATTTTTACCCACAAGTGCCGGGTTTTGCTATAACCGGTCACATATATAACAAGAATTCAGACAAAATAGAATGCGTACCTTCCATGATGGGATTGGACTCGATGATCTGCTGTTCAATCCAGGAATGTTGACCGCTGACGGCCGCAAGAAACTGCAGAATGAGCTTGGCACTTTCTGTCTTTCCGGCTCCACTCTCTCCACTGTATATGTACAAGCGAGACAACCAATATGTGAGAGATGCAATGAAATAAGAAATAGTGCCTATATATTTGTATAAATGCAATTATTATTGTTATTGTAAAAGACAAAACAATATTGCGACACACATAGCGGTGCCATTGTAATTTCTTGTGTCGATATATGAAATATTATTATGATTAAACAAATAAATATGAATATTAAAGAGAAATTAAATTGGCAACAATAGGCACCTTTGACTGATTGCCATCAAACAACAATAACAACAACAAATAAGATGAAAATGCTGTGTACAGCAGTCTTCGCTTGTTGTCAAGCACGAGGATGCTACACCGCGGATTGCCATTTTAAACTAGGCTAGTTTGTGCGTAGTGCATAACACTGAGCCAGATGGCCTTTGTCAGGCAGAAGGGCGTATCTCGAGTGTCGTGACACTCGAGATACGCCCTTCTGCCTGACAAAGGCCGCAGTGTGTATTCGCACCATGCACAGAGCATTTGCAATACGGCGCTGCGACTCTGATTTACGAATACTCAAAGTTTGGAGAATTTTGTGTATGGAAGGCTTTTAAACTGGTGGAAACATACACTTCATTTTGTGTTATATTGTACAGTAATACAAACTAAGGCTGGATATTTAAATGTAATAAGGTAATTTATTTTGTTTGCAGGCTCATTTTAATGCTATTATAATTGTATGATCCTTATTAATGGGTTTTTACCTTATGATCACACACTGATCCGAGAGCCCTCGCAACATGCGATAGTAGGCGTTGTCGGCAATCGCAAATATATGAGGAGGTAACTCTCCTATCCTCCTGTCTCTGTACAACTCGATCTGTTCTCGCATGTAAATTGGCAGCACCTGGTAGGGGTTTACTGCCACTAGAATCGTTCCTGTGTATGTCTGTTGTTTTTTTTTTTTTAAGGGAAAGAAGTTAAACAAAAGACAATCAGAAAAAATAAGAAAAAGATGTACTGAGAAAATTGGCAACACTTCAATTCACTTCAATCAATTATATATCTCAGAAAAATAAAACAATTATAAGTCATAATCTTTCACCATGAGGGAAGATGATTTCTTGAATCGTATTTATCAATTTAAGATCTGTTACTGAAACGAAATGTAGTTTGTGACATTATATGTGATCTGCTATAGCAAAACCCGGCACTCATCGGTAATTCAGGTTTTGAAGAAATGGGCATTTTAAGTTCACACAATGTGCGTAAAAGACTTATGATTGTAAAATTAAAATAATCATATATTCGCCAATTATTGACCAATTAGTTAGAACAAAGCATCAAATGAAAGCTTGTGATGAGGCCTTTCTAACAAGAATAAAAATCTACATTTTGACTTTTACCGACAAGTGCAGGGTTTTGCTATAGCCGGTCACATATGGTAAATCTGTGTTTATGAATAGATGTTGACTTGATGTAGAGTTGAAAAACAGTCAAACCTGTGTATTGCGGTCACTGTAATGTAGACAAAAAACCTCTTAATAGACATGTATCAGAAGATTGTTTTCCACTCAAATGGCTGATATTTGGTGGCCACTATACAGTAGGCAGGTTAGCCGCTATAAGACAGGTTTGACTGCAGAACATTTAGCATAATAAATACATGTAGGGTCTAACTAATTAGCGCGAACAAGTGCGAAGTACTGCGAAGAAGTGCAACATGCTATTTACTGCGAACAAATTTCCCATTCGCATGCACTTGTTCGCAGTAATTAGTAATTGCTGTGCTCAATACTAAAAGTATACGAACAAGATCGAACAGGATTTACTGCCAACAAATTGTATGAAATCCTGTTTGCACTTGTTAAATCCTGTTTGTGCTTGTTTGCAATATTTGTTCCTGCTTATTCCATCGATATGTAGGTTATCTTCACACTATTAAAACTCAAAATAACCAATATTTATTTTTATATCGATGGCTTATAGCCTTATTCGCGCTTGTTCGCAGTACTTCGCACTTGTTCACGCTAATTAGTAGGACCGTACATGTAACTAGGCTTGCAGATAACAGTTTAGTCGCCTACGAATATCCTTATACTCAATTCTGTGATATCAGCAAATTTACTCACATATATGAGGTTGTTCTTGTATCGCATGAGGAGGTTACGTAAGATGCCAGCCTCGTGGAGGTCGCCCAGCATGATCATATCTTCCACGCCGTTGATCGACGACGTGTGCATCGTCCGCAGCTTATAAGCCACGGAATCCGATAACCAGTGTTCCTTGGGAAGAATGAAATGAAGAAAAAAAATGAAAGAAATGAAGAAAAGAATATCCGACATCATTGTAGACTCTGATGAAGATCCTGCTACAATCAAAAGCTAAGGCCCCCACCCAGGTCGAAAAAACAGTTGAAAATTAGTTGCCAACTGGTACCAGTCGATACCAGTTGTTGGCCAACTGGTTTCAATATGGAAATTGGTACACTGGAATCAACTGTAATCAATTGGAATCAACTGGAACAACCAGTAAGAATCCAGTAAGAATCCAGTAAGGCTGACCAGTGGCAGTAAGAAGACCAGTTAAAGTAGTTGGTTTCAACTGGTATTTCTATTGGTTTTAACTGGTCTGCTGCATCTATCCATTTATCTTTACTGGGAACCAGGAATGTTAACTGCTATCGCTTGATGCCAGTTAAAACCAGTAAAAACCAGTTGAATTTCCAACATGATTTCCAACTGGTTTCAACTGGTTTCAACTGTTTTTTCGACCTGGGCAACTGACTCATTTTATTACACAGGCAATTTTTCAAGCATGTTTTTTACCTCATGAAAAAAATAATAATGTCTAGTTTCTGTTTACAAGACTCGCATATTTAAATTGATACACTGCATTGTATTATTACTGAATAATCTTTTAAGCGAAAAATAGGTAAAAAATTTAGCTCTCCCCTAATTTCTGATAAATATTCCCAAAATTAAATATAATAATGGAAAATTTGACATCACATAGAGAACTCAAGGCTTCCACCTACAAGATGCCTAACAGAAGTCAATTTGGCCCAAATCATTTTAACACCCTTCTCACTCTCAACGAACTATTTTATGTTGATTTTTAGGGTGCGGTTCGTTATTCCGAAGCTTCGTTATTCCGAACACGCAAATTTTGTATACCTGAGGGTTCGTTAATCTGAAAAATGAATTAGGGTTCGTTAATCCGAACATTTGTTGCATTATTCCGAAGGTTCGTTATTCCGAAGGTTCGTTATTCCGAAGGTTCGCTATTCCTAAAATGAAATCGGGTTCGTTATTCCGAAGGTTCGCCTATTCCTAAAATGAAATCGGGTTCGTTAATCCGAAAATGAAATCGGGTTTGTTATAATAATATAATTTCAGATTGGCATAGCGACGGGAAGGAAGGGAGGGGGGGGGGGGGGCTTGCTTAATCAAATTTAAAAATAAACAAACTTAAATGTTTGATTGGTCTGGCCAGAGAGGGAAGGGGGGGGGGGGGGGGGGAGGGGCATGCTTATATAGTTGTAAAGTGGCATAGTAAGTTTAAGGGAAAATAATGGGGTTAATTAAGAAGTTTATGCAGGTCATATAGGGTGGGGAGTGTGGGGGGGGGGGGGGGGAGGTATTGACTTCCTTCCTTCCCGTGGCTGCGGCAATCTGAAATTATAGTATTATAACAAGCCCGATTTCATTTTCGGATTAACGAACCCGATTTCATTTTCGGATTAACGAACCCTATTTTATTTTCGGACTAACGAACCATCAGAATAACGAACCTTCGGAATAACAAGATATAACCGATTTTTAGTGGTGATACCAAAACGTCCATACTCAAGTAAATATTTTAGTTTTACTTACTTTCCCTTCATCGTCGGTCAGTTGCAGCTGGCCAGAATCTGCAATTTTGACCTCTGCCCCGATCGGAACCTTCAACCCATCCTTCCTGGGGTCCTCCAACCAGACATAGTCACCCTGCAAAACAGGAGAAAACAACAATCCAAAATTTTCTTCCCCAAAAGGGTATAACCATACACAGAAATGTTAATGCTTTTCTTTGTTTTGGGCCACTAGATTCACATTTTGTTGCACTAAAAATTGTGAAATGTTTATTTGACTTGCCCGACTGGGTCACAAGGGTTAAACAGCATTGTCATACGATGTTGACTGTCGAGCAAGAGTGAAAATATTTGTATTTATCTGGTAGAATCCGATGATACCGATAGGAACACACCCTATGTCAATATCACACATTGAATGTGTGCTCAAGTTTGCTGTGTGCGTGCCCGTGGCATCAAAACTCTTGTACATTACTTCAAATCCACACAAACTTCTATCTGAACACGTAAATCTAGCATTTTAAAATGTTGTGTTTCAGGCTAATTATTGTTTTCACTTACTCTTCTACTTTTGATAAAATACAAACTTCTATCAATGAATATATAACACGTTTATACATTATATGACCTAAGGGTGCATTTTAATACACTTGCCTATCCAAGAACCAGCATTTTGCACTGCAATTCATGTTTCTTAACTTTTAACTTGATAAACATCGAAGCATGATTCAACAATGATTTTGGACTAGATAAGTCTCCCGTATTTGTTGGTGTATTAACCACACGTTTTCACATACAGAAGAAATGGCAAAAAGGGGAAAGCGGTTATAAATACACAGAGATAGAGAAACATATTTCATGAAACTACCACATGACTATAACATCATTTTATGTGGAGTAAAAGGCTTGATAGGCTTTTCTGTTATGAATGGTTTTTTCCCCCCTTCAATGACAACCAAAAGTTGGGGGTGCGGTTAATACACAGGTGCATTAAATACATCGGCGAATAGGGTATTTAAATGCACCCTATGACATGTTCTAGTTTGCAGACTTACATGTCTGTGTCCAGTGAAAAGAAAAACTTTCTCCTAATTAACCTGTTCCCTACTAGTTTTTACAAATGAACAGGGCCTACCAGGTTCTTCTAGGCTTGCCACAATGCGTCGACAGCTATCGTGAGCGAAATTTTGCACAGGCAAAGACTCATAATGCAATATAAACGTTGGTCCGTCGTTTTTATTATTTTGATCAATAAAACTCCACGAAAAGGAGATTTCAAGCACTAATTTTTTCAGGCAAGCTCTTAAATTTTACATTTTCTTTCATATAAGACAATAATCTGGCAACTTTTAAAATTTGGCTGGCCAATGGCGGACACTCCCTTTAAAGGGACAACATACAGTTTTTGGAAGACAAATGGTAATTAAATCTGTTCATTTCAGAGGTGAAAAATCAATATTTCTACATGAACATGCATGTACCATAATGAATAGCCTGGTAATAGAACATATTCAGTGAACATAAAAATACTTCAGATTTTGTATGAAAGTATGACATACATGTATGCAAGGCTATTTCAAACCATGCATTCTGTTAATCAAATTTCTCAAATATCAAGCCTAAACTAATTTGTTTGCTTTGAAATTCAGAGACAGCAAATAGCCTAGATTTTACTGTTAATTTTCCTTCACCGACTAATGGTTTATGCATGTTCATGATAACTATGTTCCTATACCTTAAAGTGATCCATTAACTCTACAATTTTTTCTTCCAAAAAGTGATATTTGAGACTTTAATCATATACCAATATCATAGGAAGATACTTGCGAATGATAAGTGAAATTTTCATAGAAAAGGAATAATGTTTAACCTAGAGTAAAAAAAGGATATCCGAATTCGGATAGCATGGAGGATTTAGTCACTGAATTTGGATATTCAAAACTTGTCTTGACGCTTATAAATTCAACTTTAAATATCTCCATAATTAGAAAGACATTTGAAAAATTAAAACCTGTTTCATTCTTCTGTTACCATTAGCCAAACAATAAGGTACAAGAGAATTGTGAAAGCTCCAAATGATTTGGGTTGAATTTTCACAAAATTAATGGATCACTTATTCACTTTAATGTATAATGTAAAGTTGTCTGGCTGCATTTCTATTCTCTCATGATTTCAATTATGCTCCTTGTTTGCTTTGTATCACAGACATTATTGGATTACTTACTTGCACTCCATATCACATACACAATGTGTACATATTGTTATATGCACGGTTCTGTAGGCTTACTTGATATATGTAATCAATATCACATGTATGAGCATCAAAATATTATCTTGCTACCAAATGAAGTTTGTTAATGCTATGGGAAACTGAACATATGGTCATCTAGACGCTATAGAAAAAGGATAATGTACTGTAAATTTAAAGCCGTACGTCTATTCGGTTGCATTATAAATATGTTTTCATGGCCTTGTGATTTGTTAGGAAATGTATGATTTGAAATTCTGTTCTCTTTAGCTGGGCTCAATAACATACATTGTAGGTTTGGGCTGCACAGAACACATGCATATAAAGTAAATAAACCAAAATATAAGCAACAGACATTGAAAATGTTTCACTTTATTTTAGGGCCACTCGATTCTGATTGTGGGCAACCAAAATGTGATATAGGTCTAAATTTTTACTCCCAGGGAGTGGAAAACACTTTGTGTGCTGGGTTGATTGCAGAATGCATCCAATGACCCTGGTAATAATAATATTGTAAAGCACTTAGAGATGATTATCAATCATATTAAGCGTTATATAAATCAAGCATATTATTATTGTTATTTTGTCTTTCTAGCACTAAGAATATTACAAAGTGAGTCAGAAATATGGTTCTCTATTCCACTTTCTTGTATTAAAATTGAACTATTAGTTTTCTTTAGCTTGGCTCAATAACATATATGATGACACACGCGGTACCCCGGGGTACCGTTGTACCCCGGGGTACCGCGTTGTGTAGCGCCATCTTGTGTCCACTCGAAGCACAACCGTATTGCGTTGTGTATGCAGTGCAGCGCGCGATTGTATGCACGCTATACCCTGGTACAGCCCTAAAAAATAAATAAATAATTAAACAAAATGGCGGATATTCGTTTGGTACCCCAGGGTACCATTTATGTCATCATATGTAGGCTTTAGCTGCAAAGGACACATTATACCTAAAATAACAGACATTGAAAATGTTTCACTATGTTAATTAAGGGCCACTCAATTCTAATTTGGGGAAACTGATATGTGATAAACTTAATTGTCTTGTCTTAAATTTGACTTGCCTAAGCGAGACATGAACATTTGATCTAGTAAGTGATGAATATATTACAAAGTGAGTCAGAAATGATTTGTAATATTTATTCCACTTTCTTGCATGATACTGTACAATATAATTCAGTATAGAATGTATCACCATGGCTATCAAAACAGAACTACCTTATTGTGTGTTCAGTGGGTGTGTGCCCGGAACAATACCACAATAGAGTCCAGTCTAACATCTTCGAAGGTCATAGCACAGACCATATGTTGACAAAACTAGCAGGGAACCTCAACATATTTGATTCTGATATCATATCTAGATATCTGAGGTTTTGTCTGTATACATAAATCGTAAATTTCACTATAATATGATCAGTATAGAAAATAGAAAAGAGTAACAGTTTGAACACAGAGATTCTTGGCCCTTGGGTCATATCCATTTTGATTGTTAGCAAGTTTCAGCTAACCTTTTTGTTCATATTATAAAGTTTTAATTTAACATCCAGCAAATCACCTTGTTCTATCTATATTATTTCCACTAAAACATGAAAGAAATTGCTTCCAATAGTACATTATCGCTGACAATTCACCAGCATATTGGCATATTTCCCCAAGCCTCCACACTAACTTTATTTTCTACAAGTTTGACCACTTGGGCAAGTAAATTCATGAATTATCAGTTTTTACTTGCAATCAAAATCTGACGTGAAACGAAAGACAATTTAATCACGCTAGGTAACAAGATTTGCTTGGTTAGATTAGATTTGTTTCCCCTTTGATAAGATAATACCAACCAAACTAGATAATTAATTAAATTTTACTTGCCTGACATCAATTTTTACTTGCCCCGGGCTATAGGGCAAATGTTAGTGACAAGCCCTGCATTACCATTTGTTTAGGAGGATTAGGAAGATTTTAATATTGCACTACGATCTTGAAATTGGTAATTATCATGCACATAATGATAATTCCTACAAACGTAAACTGTGTACTTATTACAATGTATATTGTACACACTTATATTGCAGTTGACATGGTATGAGTGAAATTGGCTCAATTATACTTCCAGGAACATATTATATTAATTAGCTCAGAACAGACTTGCTAAATGGCCTAGAGCTTCTTTTATGCATATTTTTTTCAATTTGTTTTAAATTTAATTTTCATTAATAGACATCATACAAAGGGTTTATAAGCAAAAATCAAAAGTCTCTTTTAATGATACGTACTCAGTGCATGTCAAGGTGTATTAAAGGTGCACCTGTAAAGTGTCTTACTCCACAAAAATTAATTTGAGCTTCTACATTTCTCTTCTACCGTGTTGTGTGGCTTACGGTAAAAGAATAAAATAGGGTTAGATTTTTTTCAAATGCCCCTTTAGTATGACGATATCTATCATTGGTAATCATTCAGCTCAAGAGCGTTAATGAACGGTCATAAACCTCATAGACGTCATACAGTAATTTGTTGTAAAAGCTGACGCAAACTTTCGCTTTTTTAACCAGGAAAGCAGTGTTGTTTTTCAATGAAACTTTCACACATCATTAGAACATGTATCTAGCAATGATTTTGGTACAGGATTGAAGTCTCAAATGTCATTTTGGGCAATATCTGACACTTTACAGACCGTGCACCTTTAATTTTGTGAAGAAACATTTACAAGCATCATTTATTTTCTCAATATTTTCATTATATTCAAGTACAGCTTTAATCACAAGCATCTTGAATAACATAAATTAATTAGTAATTTGTTTTTGCAAATATCCCTCATATGACTATTAATGTATGCCCAACCGTTTCAAATTGATCTGCATGTTGTTGACAATGAATGAAACCTTTTCAATTCAATTCAATTGTAACTCATCAACCTACAGTACATCGTATGTACATGTACATGTACATGTATTGTATCAAAATATTACTTATTTAACTTCCGAAAAATTGGAACTTAAAAACATGGGAACTTTATATTGCATTCAACGCGACAATCCATGCATGGAAACGTGAATTATATCAGCCCAATCGACGTCATACAACCTACATACATGTACATCACATATGCCTAACCAATTCAACCAAAACCATGGTAATGCCCACATACAATATAAAACCATTCAGAAATATCTGCCCTTTGTTCAACCCAAAGCACTATGCAGCATTTTTTCTTTCCCTTTTTGACGTGCCACAAATTCTTTGATAATTGAATCACCTGGCATATTTCAACTATCAACTTGAATCAAATTATGTGCTGCGCTACAAATTAACTGAACTTTTACAATGGAGTCTGGAGTCATGCTTGGTACAAGAAGCTTTAAAGGGATGTAGTAACTTTGTTGACATGTGCAAAAAGTGATGAATGGTTGATGCAATGTACATGTATATTGTTGTTATCTCATAGTCCACAGGGTATTGTGTGAAAAATTCAAGTCAAATGGACATTGCATGGCCAAGTAATGAGCGAAAATGCAAAGTGATATTCACTAACTCACTGCACTCACTTTGTACACGGTTTCAAAACTCCACCAGAGTTTTTCTTATCTGAATACTTCGATCGTACATATCTTTGTAACGAAAGGGAAATTTGAAAAACCGAAACCTGTCCCATGATTTTATTGTTAATACAAATACAACAAGGTATGAGGGAACCGCTAGAATTCAAATTTTATTTTGAGGATTTGGACAATGTTACTAAGTCCCTTTAAAGGTAGTTCAGATTTGTCAAATGAGATGCGCGGCGCCATCTTGCATACGCGTTGCGCACGGTGCGTAATATGCACGTTAGCTCAGTGTCATGCGGTGCGCGCAAACTAACCCAGTTCAAAATGGCGACCCGCTATGTAGCATCCCCATGCTTGATGCCCTTTAAAGTGATACTTGCTTCAGGCATGTTCATAGAAGCTATATTCTACTCTTAGAACTCTGTCTACATTTCAAAGTCGGATAATATCAGATAACACTCTACTTGTATTAAAGGTAAACATGTATATATTGTTTGAGATATAAATATGGAGTGATTATTCCATACAGTAATTGATAGGTCAATTACATTTTTATATTTACGATTGAAGTGTTCAGATTTTTAATTATCTACTGGACAGTTACAACTGTGTACAAAGTCAGTTCAATGAGTTAGCGAATATCACTTTGCATTTTAGCTCATTACTTGGTTATAAAATATCCATTTAACATGACATTTTCAAACATTACTCAGCAGACATATCAGATCTCCAATATATACATTTGATCAACCATTCATCATTTTTGCCCATGTTAAAGTGAGGCCTGTAAAGTGTCTAACTCCACGAAAATTACTTGGAGCTTCCTCGTTTCTCTTCTACTGTGTTGTTTAGCTTATGGTAAGAGAAGAATAAAATAGGGTTAGATTTTTTCTAATGCCCCTTTAGTATGACGATATCTATCATTCAGCTCAAAAGCGTTAACAAACGGTCATAAACCTCATAAACGTCTGTTGTAAAAGCTGACGCATATTTTCGCTTTTTTAACCAGGAAAGCAGTGTTTTCTTTTCAATCAAACTTTCACACATCATTCAGACATATCTTACAGTTTACAGGCCTCACTTTAACAAAGATACTAGTCTTACTAGATCCCTTTTAAATCATAAAATGCACATACCTTTACAAGGATGACCATGGTGGCAGTGTGTAGTACTCAGCTCAACAAAAAGGGGTTTCTTCTAATTACTTCTTCATTCAGGAAGTCTGTGTCTGTGATGGAAGAGATGGGAATATAACAACAATAAATTGCTTTAAGTCGTGATAATTCAACGTCATTTTGTTTTAAATTTCTATATTCAGAAATTAAATATTTGGTCAAAATTAATTCTAAAAGAGGCTCCATCGAGCAAATAATGTCATTACTGTCTCTAATCAGTAGATTTAGCATGAATCTGTTAAAATATGTCAAAGTGCAGTACATGTCACCAGATCTGTCAAAATCTGGTACATTTGACATATTTAATTACTGCCATATACACATGTAAAGTAGAAGGATAATTTACCTAAGGGAATTCCGACACCTAGACGAACACTCGCCAAAGAGTACAACTTGGCTCAATGACTCTAATCTCATCATCAATCAAAAACTTCAATGTTTGCGATAGTAGATCAAAGTACAATCATAATGGTATATGGGTTAATTATATGTGAGTAAAGTATGTAAAGTGTTTGTTAAATTTGCTAAAGGTGGGTATCATTGTGATATTATCAATAAACTTATGTTAGAGCTTCCAGATATATAGATAATTTTCAGTCATAAATCCTAAGATATAGACTGATAATCTTCATATCTCAGAAAGAGATTAACTTTTATTAAAACCATCTCTTTTAGATAAAAATATCTTCAATAATACATTTGCTTTACAGTAATGCTTAATTCTGTAGAGATTGACATATTAACAATTTGTATACACATGTACATTTTCAGTCAAACAATCAAACATGAATTATGTGAACTTGTAAAATGTACATTGTACCGCATACATGTAACATGACTTATCACTTTTAATTTCCTAATTGATTTCTCCACACTCAAGAGACATCAACAGAACAAATGATTTCTCTGACTCGTTGGCATTACCAAAATAATTTAATTCACTATTTCCATCAGACTTTCACCCTGGATGTGACCTTTCAGTCAGCTAAAGTATTCCTATTTTCTCCCAACACAAAATTTGCTTTAAAAAATAATTTAGTGCAACATTATGTTGTTCTCATACACAATATACATGTATGTGAGCGGCTACAGCAAAACCCAGCACTTGTCGGTAATTCATGTTTTGAAGAAATGGGCATTTTAAGTTCACATAATGTGTGTAAAAGACCTACATACATGTATGATTGTAAAATTGATATACCGGCAATCAAATCTTTGCCAATTATTGACCAATTTGTGAGAACAAATCATCAAATGAACGCCTGTGATGAGGCCTTTCTAATGGTATGAAAATCTGCATTTCGATTTTACCGACTAGTGCTGGGTTTTGCTATAGCCGGTCACATATTATACCAATTTTGTAATTCATCTAAACATGTTAAACTGATATTCTTTACCTACAAGTTCTTTGAACTGTCAATTTGATATCTGGACTCTAGACTTCTATATTGTAGGCAAACAATTCTTTTAATCATACAGCATTTCAGAATTTATGAGATAGTTATTCATGACTTTGGAATTTTTATGTAACTACACTGTATATTTCAAAGATGTTTCTCCAGAAACACCCTTTTCATGTTTTGCAATGAACTGTGATATCTTTGCCACCATAAATGCTGCAAATTTCCATTTAGCACCAATACAAAGTTTATTACAATTTGCTTTTTCTATTTTTGGGGGTGATCCAATTTGGAATTCCTTACCAATGAATAAACAACAACAGTGTTTACTAAATTCTTTAAAATGTAGGTGACTAGCTTTAAACAATATTTTAAATTAAACTATACTGGAATATATGTTTAATTATGTCGGTTGACCTTGTCTAATAATCATCTGGTGGTACTTTACATAGTGTACATTCAATTGTCTCCAAATGATGTTATTTGACTATTATCATTTTTTTTATTGTCTTTAGAAATATAGTAGTCATCGATCTCCAATTTATGTTTTGACTATTATATTTTTGTTTATAATTGTCTTAAAAAATATAGTACAGGCGTCAATCTCCAATCGATGTTATTTGACTATAAATCCTTTGTTTATAATTTTTTTCAGAAATATATATAGTACAGGCAAACAATTAAGATAATTCCCATTGGTGTAAAACAACATATCACTAATTAAAACACTGCTTATTAAAACAGGTGCAACCATGCAATTGCAAAGGGCTCCGTAGAATCAGTAACAAAACTTGACACAAAAATATAAATTAGGTTCAAGATCTCCTATAATAGTGACATGTTCAAATAAATTAAGTCTTTCAATCTCTAATTACTTGTAAATCATAACAAATATCATAAATCTCCTTTACTAGAAACCCCTCTGAAAAGCAAGAACAAAGTAAAAACAATTAACATGTCCTGACAATTAAGAATTAAGTGTTCTGCTACTTCATACTTACATTCAATTAATTATGTCAAGTTGATCTTATCTAATTACCCGGTGATAAACAATCCAAATATTTCCCCGTCTATAAAATAAAGCAATCCACGGTGAACAACTCCACAGTTAAATGTATACTAATACTAGATCAATCATGTGGGCCGGGTTCCGCTCATAGAATAACTATAAAATTACAAATAGCCGATGCGATGTGGCACCAATGCACACTAGTCAATGAATACACAAACCGTAGGCACACACACAGTCAGCGACTCGTTTATACAATTACAATACCGTGCAAAGCTCTTTTTAAAAGCATGGGATGATCCCCTAATCTCAGTCGGTGTTTTCGGAAACCCTAGTGTATACACTCTTCTTCTAAGTTCTATTATGGATTGTCACTCATTATGTCATTACATGGCCTAGCTGGAAGCTCTAAAATACACACAGTATTCAGCATACATGGGTGTGAACCATGGTGCAAGCCCGCAAGCATACAAAAAAAAGAGAAACTTAATTATCGTTTCATGTTGAACTTGAAATATTTGTTTAGAGGAGACAAATATGCGGAGTCTGCAGTATTTGCATTTTTCAGCATTTTATTTCTTCCATAGATATATGTAGCCACCATTATGCTTATTATTTTATTATTATTATTTATTATATTCTCTTAAACTTTGTCTTTTTTGTCATCTCTTTTCTTTTACTTTTGAGGGGACACCAATAACTTATCAAGTTATGGTAAATCCTTCCATGTTTAGATTGCTATCCAACAGATCCATTTGTTCATCCTTCAACACAAGCAGACACACACACACGACACACGTACATTCATACGAGAACACAGTCTATCTCGGTCTGGGCGATAGCGCAACATAATAATAGTGCAGAGAAGAGTCATTGAGGGGTAATATCACGCCCAACAGCTCGCCAAAAGGGGTCCACCCATGGCGGTGGACTGGAGGTGTACACATGTATGTATGCGTAATGAGAACTCGGGCAGGGGATGACAATAGGGCGAATTCCAGGACACAATAGAGTGCGCCCAACTCAAATATCTCTGACTCACAGTGTAGAGGGACATAGATGACTGAGCAAAGTTCTGTTTGACACTGGGGCTGGTAGGCTCAAACTTCAGACCCTATTAAACTTTTCAAGTCCAATCAATGCTCCTTTATCAATTGTTCATCAATTTATCAGTTAATGTTTAATTCTTAATATTCAATTAATCTATATTCCTTTATCATTTGTTTAATTATTTGTATCACAAGATTATTTTGAAAATAAATGAATAAAACAAAATCAAATCAAATCAATAAAATCATTTTGGTCATTTTCCTCTATCTTTGAACTGAGTTGAAGTTACTAATGTTTTTAACACATTAAAAATCTTTTCTGTTTAAAGCAAAGTTTTGTCTGGTACTATAGGTTGGTAGGCTAAAAAACCTAACTTTCTAAATTAAACTTCTTTGCTATTTTTTCAATAATATTATATATTTCTGGTAATTTCCCTCTATCTTTGCATTTATTCAAGTTTTTAACATGTTAATTAAACTCTTATTGAGCAAAGTTATGTTTGGTACATTTACTAGGCTAGGTTGGTATATAGGCTCAAAACTCACACCCTAACTAACTTCCATTGCTTAAATTTGTTAACACACCCAGTCATTTATTTTTGTCAAATTGACTTTTTATTTTTTTAACAATATGTTTAACAACAAATATCAAGTATGGGCTTGGTACTTAGGGTCAAACTTTATACCCTCACTTCTTAAAACCAAAAATCTGCATTGGGAAGTTCCTGAAGATAGATAGATAGATAGATATATCAGATTTATTGGCATATAAAATACAAGGCTGTCGTCCGAAGACTTAAATGTCTTGTGAAATAAAAACATATATAAATACAAACGTAATATTAGGAATGGAATAAACAATCATCAAAATGACAATAACTTCAAATGTATATAAATGTATCTGTCATATTTTAAGTTAGCAACTGAACTGGGCCAGAGACAACCATTTGAATATTTCAATAATTTGAATGGCTGAACACTTGAATAGCTTTTATTTTTTTGACTTTTGTTGTGTGTGTGCGTATGCACCATATAGTTATGGTATGTATGTTTATTAGAGGTGCAAGACTTTTTTTTATTTCAAACATTTTATTGCTCAAATAGTCAATTTCTAAGCATTTTTTGTCAGAATCTTTACAATAACAGATAAGATATGATACATTCTTTCATATGGTAGGTGATAAAAGCGTATATTTCATTTTTTGTGTGGGGCGTTTTTCCATTTCCAATACTGTTATTTAGCTTTAAAGGGGACTTCCGTACGAATTCAAGCTTCTAATGATTGAAAGACAGATATTCTAGGTCACTAAAGGCAGCCTAAAGCAGGCTGGGCTAAAGGTTTGGACCCCAGAAACCCGGAAGTGGAAGTTTGTTTTTGTTGTTTAATGCACATTCCATGTTCATTCATTGCAAGCAAATTACATTACATTCATTGATGATACAAAGCACTGATTTCAGATGGAATTTGGAACAGTCTCCCTGCCAAAGTTGTTGGTAACATGTCTGACGCCGGTCTCCAAGCCTTCTAATGCCGTGAAAATTATTTCCTCTATAGATCCGAACTGTGAATGTTAAATGTTGGGTCTAATTGTCACTTCTATTTTGTGTTTTTAACAATTTTATTTTATTTGAGCTGCAGTGAATCACTTGATCGGCCTCCTGGAGCTTCACCTAGTCTCTGGTAGGCCATTATTCACAATTGCATCCTATTTAAATACAAAATACAATCGCATCATGTATATTACAGAGCATAGTGGGATAAAGTTGACTATAGTGAGTGAACAAAGTTTGTCATGTTCTTGTGAAGTCAAAATTGAGGACTAAACATTATATTAAATTTGAATTGTGTGAAAGTGTTTTAAATACAGAATCAACTTTGTTTGCTCAAAATCGGTTCATGAAAGCTGAAATATCCATAAATCTATCCGATCTGAATAAATATTGGGGACCAACTTTTATAAAATAATTTAAGAAAATGTTTTAAAATCCTACACATTTTTGAAAAGAAACCAACTTGGTTTTCACATTGTTTTTGATGATCTCTCTATTGAGTTACTTTGAACCAAACATAACACTTTGTGTGCTTCGTTCGACTTTAGTCACAAACAGCGGCGCGCTTCGTTCGACTTTAGTCACAGACATAGCGGGTATTGTGTGCATGCGCGCGCACACAATATACGATGCATGCGGTGCGCGCGCACACACGCAATATACGATGCGTGATGCTAGCGACCGTAATTACCAAGCGCGAGTCACGGGTAGCTAGCCGCCTAGGGTGCGGGTGCTAGAGTATGGGTACCGTTTGAACTAGCGCCTAAAATAATCTGGCCACGGGGGGATCTACTACACAGCGCACAAAGTGTTAACATTAACATTTTTTGTTTAAACTATTGAAACTTGAATGAGGTGTCTGCAGGGTGCCCTCTTGTGTTAACATCTGTTTTGTGAATAAAAACAGCCCTGTTACTTAACGTTTGTATGTTTTACTACCATTCAAGCATCAATGAATTATAACTGTTTTTAATGATAACTTACAAGTTTTAGTTACTAAAACTGTACTATTTCTTTAAGGTACAATGTAGATCGTAGACCGGTGCAAAACTGCTTTCCAAGAGTTGGCAGGGTTTTAGACACATTTTCCATAATTTCTAAAATGTTCCAAAACAAAACAAAAGTGGTGGTCTCTTTATTTCAGACTAGTTTTTTAAATGTAAAACTTTTGGAAGGCGAGGTAAATGATGTATCTGAACTTTGTGCTCCATTGGAGTATTCAAATATTGTTAAGAGCCACCAAAACCTTCATCTCTCCACTGTGATGCATTTTTAAGTAAATAATTATAGATTACAAAAGAGAAATTGTAGATCATGATGTGCCAATAGTAGCCTAATACGAATGACGTACACGTAAGTCTTATCAGTTAAAGTGTACATGGGGGCTTTGTAAAATAAAGGTCCTGTTTATCTCTTGAAAATGCTTCAAATATATGTAAGTTAATGACTTGTTAAATTATTATTTGAGTTTGTTTTTGCAGATATACAGTATTGGAGCTAACATAACCAAGAGTTGCATTATATTCTAAGGAGGAATTCATGTAATTTTACAAATTGAATCTGTTAACTTTGCTTTGTAAATAAATGAATCCTGGTTAATAAATGTTCAAAGGAAAATATAATTAATTGCAGTCTACAATTTAAGCAGACTAGGGATTAAAAAAATTGAATAAAATGACATGGATATTGGCTGCCTAGCCTGATATAAAGCGTTTAAATATAAATTCCCTCTAATAGATAAAGAGATTATACACACTCTATTTAGGTGATAAAACAAATTCAAACAGTTATAACTGCAGCTCCTTGTCTTTTTATAAGGTTAGGGGGCCGGTTTCACAGAAGCAGTCTTGAAAGCAAACATTACTTGATTAGTCTGGGACTGACCATAAACAAACTACTGGTTATACACATGCACATCCTGGGCATTCTTTTTAATTAAGACTTGTCCCAAATATAAATATTACTATTTCTAATGTACAAACTGTAGAATGTATGACTACATTGTATTTCTATGATATACAAGCCTCAGCACTATTTTTTTCTTCTGCTTCCCCATTTTGGCAAGAAAAAACATGAATTTTCTATTGAAGTTTACTTGCCCGACCAGGCGAAAATAATTTGTTTAACCTGAACAACTGTGAAAGTTGAAACAAATGACAAAATAAAGGAATTACATGCACCGGGTACGTACAAACCAATAAACACCATATTTTGAAATGATACCTTTTATACTTACTGTATCTGTGCGTGTATATATCAAAGTATAAATTTAAGAAGATAAGATCAAACAAACACATTTCTCTTAAAGGGTACCACCACCCACAAATAATATTCTTTTTAAAGAAAGGTAACATCTTTAGTATTCCATTCCATCAACAAGTTCACAAAAATATGTTTCCAGAAAAAAAAAAATACCGTAAATACCGGTGCAATCGCCGCATCCGCGTAAACGCCGCATGCCGACTTTGGGCATTGAAATTGAAAAAAAAAAAATGTGGGAGAAAAGTGCGCGAGGAAAACTGGCGACAAAAAAGGCGGGAATAACGGCGGGAAACCAGAAAATCGGCTGGGAAAATGTGCCAAATTTTAGCATGAAATCGGCGGCGCGTGAAATTTATCGCTCGCCCGCAACCTAACCCTACTGTACTGCACTACAGAGAACCATGTACTGTGATGTACGTACGTGCAAATGCAATGCATTCATAACGCACGTAGCTAGATCGATGACAGCTAGGCGAGCGCGGCGCTGGCAGTGTGCATTTGTTTCGTAACTTTGAAGTTAAAAACGTATCAGATTTCGCAAATATCAGCAAAAAAAGGTGAGAAACCATTCTAGGCCAGGGTAAACGTAGACAATTTGGCTATATAATGTTTTATCACGCAATACAATACAGTGCAATACAACCAATAGTCCCACACCTGCTGAAATGTGTTGTTTTGAGGCCAGTCAAGAGTGACATTTTGACTATCTCCGCGTACACGCCGCACCCCGACTTTGCAGGTTTTTTTCGAGGAAAAAGTATGCGGCGATTACGCCGGTATTTATGGTAATTGGAAAACGCATCACCATTCCAAAGCATGCATTCATGCGGTCTGAATTGCGAAGACTAATGTGTGCAGAGCGAACGAATCGCCCGGGAATCTATTGTCTACAAACGTACGCGTGAATAGCATTGGCGCACTCGCAAATGGTTGGCCCGTATGGAACCAGGAAATAGTAGTGGTTCCATAAGTGGTGGAAATTAATTGCTTTGTTTATGAATTACACAACCCTTTCCAAAATGTTGGGTATCTATTTGATATCACAAAACGGTACCAAAACATATAATAATGTGTTGTTCTTTGCCTGGTGGTCCCCTTTAATTTCACTGTTTTTCAGCAGGTATCATCTCAGTTAAATCTCAAATTGGTAAAAATGGTTTGATCATTTTTTTGCATTTATACCATTCAAATGTTCTCTATTTAAAGTTAACTAGAATGTCAGTTGACTGGGCCCATATCAGATCTTAGTTCCATTCTAAGTTCATTTTAGATGATAAGACTAATTATATGCAACAGGAGATCCATTTAGTTGCAAACTAGGGTTACCAGTAATAAATGCTGATCCAGATAACTGTAGCTAGTGACTAAGAAAACTTTGTGTAGCTTACATTGCCCCATAATCTTAAAAGAAGACTTGATTGGCGAAATGCACTACTTTGATAATTCAAATCATGATTTGATGACACACGCGGTACCCCGGGGTACCGTTGTACCCCGGGGTACCGCGTTGTGTAGCGCCATCTTGTGTCCACTCGAAGCACAACCATATTGCGTTGTGTATGCAGTGCAGCGCGCGATTGTATGCACGCTATACCCTGGTACAGCCCTAAAAAATAAATAATTAATTAAACAAAATGGCGGATATTCGTTTGGTACCCCAGGGTACCATTTATGTCATCATTTTAGAAAACCATTCCATACAAATAGATCATTTGAAACCTTTAACTTTTCCCATATTTGATTTTTTTAAAACATAAATAATCAACGAGTAATGGAACGATCCTCAAAATCCAATACGTCACTGATGCCAAACTATACGTTTCTCGTGAAAATCACCAATGGCCAATCTACTAAGTAGAACCATACATGAAATATAAATATAGTAATTCATTATTTTCTTCCTATTTGCTCGCTACAAAAATAGACAAGAACATTACAAATAATATCCGCAATATCAACAATAAAAATACCTGAAATGTGGTGGTATACTTCATGCAATCTTTAGCAAGTTACGACAAAATTGGTAACTCCGCACGTGCCCTCATAGACCCCCGTTAGACACACATTACATAAACAGACATAAAACGTGAGAGAAAGTAATTTACCTCGTTTACTTCGCAATTCTTAGTTAATGAATTGACCTCACAAACGAGATTTGTTTACTTCAAAACTAGATGGATCTTCGATTGCGCGCAATCAAAAATTATGCCTCCGCTATCACACGATTTTAATATCAAGCCCAAATTAATATGCACCGATTGAATTTTTAAAAATATTTTTCATATATTTTGAGTCCTGTGACCTTGACCATATGACCCCAATCTGTGATGGCTCCCTAAAAAACATTCAGGTACGAAGTTTGATTGAAATCTGACATTTAGTTCTTGAGATTTTGGCATTACAAGATTTTTTGCATGTATAATGTGTCCCGTGACCTTGACCTCAACCTCATGACCCCAACATTTTATGGCTACATTGACTCTTTATGATACATTCAGGTACCGAGTTTGATTGAAATCTGACATTCAGTTCTTGAAATTTTGCTACAAGCCATTTTCGCATACATATTGAGTCCTGTGACCTTGACCTTTGACCTCATGACCCCCAAATCTAAGCACATCAGTGGCACCCCGATATGTACACTCATACCAAGTTTGAAATTGATCCGTCAACCGGTTTTTGAGATATCGCGAGAACGAGGCATTTTTGCATATATACTCCGCAAAAAAAGAAACTGGACACTTGTAAAAGACCAAATATTTAAAGGGACTACAGCGTCTAGATGGCCTAATTTTCACAATTCGGCTCTCTATACGTAATTTTCCCGAAGAAAAAGAATTTGGCAGTCATTTCTCATGAAATCAATCAATTTTGGGGTAATTAGTAAATATCTAATTGTCCTGGGAACGCCCCTTTTAAATCGCTAAAATGTGACGTCATCTAAAGAACGGACTAATGAACTAAAGTCTGTAGATGACGCGTCATGACGTAAGCCAATGTATTGTCAATCACACGTCGATCACGCCGCCGATTCCGGACCCTAAATGTGGGTGGGGCGTAAACTGGGTGCTAAGTGAGATTTGGCATCAGAAAACTTGTCTTAAATCACTACTGTTTTTATTTTCATGGATTTTTTTTCGGCAGACCTATGTTTCAAGTCATCAGCTATGGAATAAGTGTCAAAGTACGTTGTATTCTTTAGGTCCTTTAATTTTCATTTACGATAAAATATATGATATTGTATATCAAATTAAAGATAAAATGACCCTCTTCAATATAGGCATACAATCCAGATAAAATCATTCATGCATGACTTGTCAGGGTCAATTAACCACAGCAAGGTCTGTTTTCAAAAATAGCAAAAATGGAACATCCACTCAACCATATAAATGTTGATAAGCATAATCTAACACGCTATATTCATGACATGGCATAATTTTTAATTACAAATGTGACTTTTTCTATCTTTATCTCAATAAAAAGTATACAGGAAGACAGATTGTGAACGTGATATATTTTATTTTCATCCAAAAGTAACAAAATGGGTAATTCCATGGCAAGGGCTTATAAGTCGAAACCACAGTTGTGCCCTTTTTCAGCATGAAAATGGTATAAATTCTTCTCAAGAATTCTACCGTAGTCCATAGATCTTCAAAACCAGATGTCACCCTTGGTCAAACAGTTGGGCAGTCTTTAACATGACATTTCTCTAGGTAACTATAGTTAAAATTGCAGGGGACACATGAAACAGACAAGCTCTATGCCTCTAATACAGACCAGTATGATGAAGCTCTCATAACCTGGCCCTGTTTTATTGACAAATTTGTATTTTCAGAGTTTGTTCATAACAATAAAGTTAAATAATGTCATAATTTACTTGCCCCGCACATCATGTTTTAAGTGAAACGCTTACTATCATTTCAGTCGAATGGTGTGGTCCTCCATTGTTTTTGCTATTTTTGAAAACAGACCTCGCTATTGTTAATTGACCATGGCATTTCATGCATGAACGATTACACCTTTAATTTAAAACCTGCATGTAGAGGACTAAATTTCCTTTAATTTGAAATATGATAATGTACACTTTATCGTACATTAATATAACATATTTCGACTTATACAAGTGTCCAGTTTCTTTTTTTGCGGAGTATATATTGAGTCCTGTGACCTTGACATTTGACCTCATGACCCCCAAAATCTAATCAGATCATTGTCACCCCAAGTTTGAAATTGATCCGTCAACTGGTTCTTGAGATATCGCGAGAACGAAAACGGGACGGACGGACGGACGGACGGACGGACGGACGTACGTACGTACGTACGGACGGACGGACGTACAATCCGAAAACATAATGCCTCCGGCCACTTCGTTGGCGGAGGCATAAAAAGGGATCAGTTTGTACGGGCCAAGAAATCAAATTTTTCGAATACATCCTTGTTATGCTTTGGCGTATTCACGATCGATACGGTACAGCAGTTCACAAAGGTCATGCCCGTCCTTAAAGCGAGCACACAATCATAGTTTGGCTTCAATGACGTCACGACATCCGAGTAGATGAGTTCATATGTAAACACAAAAACAGGTATTTTTGAAAAACAAATGCAGACTTTATTGGAGGTTATACATTTGAAATTTTTGAGGGTATACAGAACAACATATTTTTTTTTAATTCGTCAATAAAGTCTTCTTTTAAATCTAGACTTAGAATAGAACTACTGTAAACGTTGTTATCTTCGCATGATTAATATTTCCCGCTGAGCGACACAAAAAAACAACACGTACATTTGCTGCTTTTTAATTTTGCGGGCGAGCTAGTGTTCACACGCATTGTAAATTTTAATATTCGCGGACGCCAACTTCAGCGCGAAATCCGCGAACATTACCACGTTTACAGTATGATCAGGCTACCAAATATGGCCCGTGCTGTAATATGGCCCCCCTGTTTATCAGCTGATTAAGCGCATTAACACAGATAATTCCGCGCAGTAAACTTCTTTTGCTTATCTATTTCCTTTGTGGTTAAGCGCAATAAGACTCATCGCGCAAGCAAAAAACATCTTCTGCGCGCTAAAAGTCAAGTGTGTACAAATGAATGGGAAATTTGTTTGCACAGCAGCACAAAGGAATAATTTACATCGTTTCAGAATCGGCTCCGATTCGGCATATTTGTCAAGTTTATACAAATATTTTGTGGATAAATGTAATCTTGAAGATTATAAGAACACTTTGATGGCACTTTTATTGGAAAAGTTTATCATTTATCAAAGAAAACGGACCTTTTAAATCATGTAAAAAGGGGGCCATATTACGGCACCCTCTTTCGATGTGATTTTTTTGCGCAGTGAAATGCAAATCGCCATTAAGGGACAGTTACGATTGCAGTCGGCAAATAAGGTATGGCATTGTTTTCATCTTCATTTGAAGTTTATTCTTGACAAATTTTGTGGTTTCTTCAAAGATATTTTTTCAGATATCGGTCGTTAAACAGTAGGGGGGCCATATTCGGACACCGCATCATACTATACATTTAAGGCAAGCTAATGTGCAAGCCTTACTAACTTTTATTTTCTACCAAGCCCATATGGGCAAGTAAAACTAAAACCATGAATTTTACATTTTACTTGCCCAAACAAAAAATTTACTTGCCCAAATGAAAAATGTACCTCGCAAGTATGAAATTTACTTGACATTTTCTGATCTTTTGGGAGGAATGGACTACTAATAACTAAAACTATCATCTTTCATTGATTAGAAAATAATGTTAAGGTGTTGGTTCCCTAGCTATAACATTTAAAAATACACATTACACATTCTATTAATCTCTCTACACAATGTACTTGGTCTGGTTCAAATTAACTACAATGTATGTGAGCCATTATGGTTGTTCAGTATGCTCACTGGGGAGTTGAGATGGTGCACATGATTACTGATGTAACAAGCCAAAGATTTGGAACTACTTCATTATTTGGCATTCTCTTCGAAGACGTGCCCACGACTTGGTATGCATGACTAAAAGAACCCATACTCTATGCAATTTGCATACCTGATCTGTCATGTGTAAAATACTTTGTATGTTACACATGACACACTACATGGTACTATTATTATTATTATTTTATTTAATCCCGGTAGCGTCGGGTCGTAACTATTAACAAAGTCTGGGTCAAAGTGAATTCGCGAACAACCCTCGCGCAATCAATGTACACTGCAGGCACGCCGCACGAAAAAATATGCATTGCCCCAATGCTATTCTGGGTGTACATAGATATAATATGCCCGAACAGCATAGGCGAGGACAGCCGGTGGCAATTTGTATAGCGGGTTCTTTTAGTCATGCATGCCAAATCGTGGGCACGTCTTCGAAGAGAATGCCCATTGATATACTACACCCACCATATCAAGCATCAAAAAAGTATTTTTTCACGACAAGACTGGCATTCTTTTCCGAGACATGCCCATGCATGACATATGTAACAAAAAGAACTGATGCTGTATGTGTCCGATATCCTGCATTGCATTCTTTGCGTTGTTTTTGTACATGCATGCGTACAATGTATGCCCTGGACTCGTTATGAGAATGCCGATTATACCTAAAAGTAAACTAACTACACAAAAACACAATGTTATCATGAACTCATTCTTAACGTTATTCTTTTTTATTCAATACAATTTATTTATTCATGAGTAAGTATAACATTTAAAATATAATTATTAATTGTGATACACTAATTAAATTTCCATCACTAGATTATAAAATCAATTTAATACTTCCAAATGCATGATAGCGAGTTATTATGCATACTGTGGCAAGGACATTTTGCAGCACAAACATATAAACTCAAATACACTGGCATGACTATAGAAATATATTTTACAGGTTTACCAATCCGCACTGAAACCAACGACGCTTTCGCGTTCGCAACGGTATTACTACCATTCATTCGATGCCATGCCACCATATACCACCACTACTAGGCACTTCCACCTGTAACTCATACACACAGCCCCCCGTAACGGAATCAGCGCCGGACAAAAACACCAGCTACTGCACTGCACTGATGAGGGTAATGCAGTGCAACTGTGTTTCTATTACTAAGTCCGAAAATACACCCATTTCACGCACAAACCCAAACAAGTCATGGATACAACTTTACATAAAATAATGCATATAATCGTTAAGCATATCTATAAGTAATTAAAAGTACAAGAAATTAGTAAAAACATACCTTTTCCCCAGGATCCCAGTATATCTTTCGCGGGAAATATATATATACTACACAGTCTGCCACACACGCACTGTAATGCACTACACTAATACGTGTCTTTGATAATACGGGCATATAAAGTGAAGTTAACTGTTTTTCGAAGAACTATATACCGGAGATAGGTATCATATTACGAGAGTTTCATAGTGCGCCTACACAACTCGCGCAATTATGGACAGAGAATCAAAATTATGCTTGATACCAGTCTCGAATCGACAGGTGTCAACGGACGCCGCGCGATATACCGCTCGGGCCTGGGATATAATGCAGTGGGAGTGAATATTATGAGTAGTATACTTGCCACACCCATTGATTTGGATAATTGTGTATTATATATTCATACTTTTTCTGAAGAGAGACTGGAGGGTGTGTGTGAGAGGTTAAAAGAGATCACATTATAGGTTTATTAGCAAAAGCATGCTAACCAATCAGATTCAGATGTATTATTACATCAACAATAACAATTATAATTTGTTATTATAACATAATTATTATAATGTTTTGTTTACAATCATTGTAAATTGTAAATATTGTATTGATTATTGTCGACAATAAATTCATTTAATTTCATTTCATGTAAGAGTGTTCACGGGGAGGTATACACATGTATAATCAGTGGCGTAGCGTGGTCAGATAGTGAGGGGGTGGGGGCACACCTTATCTTATGTATTTGTTTGTTTTGTCAAATAATGGCCCCTTATGTTTTCCATTGTTCTGTTTTTTCTTCAATCTATTGGGGGCACGTGCCCCCCCACCCCCCCCCCCCCCCATGCCCCCGTCGCTACGCCACTGTACATAATCTGTAAAGAAAAAAAATGTTGTAGCTAAAAACGGAAGAGAAGTGTGAAATTAAATCGAGTTAACATGTATTCCGTTATCAATATATCGTTATTAACCATACAATGCTGTTCTTAATATGATAGATCAACATAGCATACTTTTAGTTTATATATTATAATAAATTTGTTTTTCAAATAAAGTTGCGAAAGATTTATCTCACCTCGCTATAGAAAAGGTGTGTATAATTTAGTGTTATTAAAAAGCACATTAATACAAAATAATAAAGGGGAAATAATAATAATGAAGGGGAAATTCCAACCCGTAGTTTAATTATTTTCTTAATTTCGAAAATGGAGGGCGAGATCGAGGTACATAGTGATTTTTGTTTGACTCGACCTAATTTGCTAAATATAGCAACTTTAGTGGGTTTTTGTATGCATTGCACAGAACGTGAGCTTTAAATTGTACAATTCAAAGAACACACTTAACAAATAAAGATTAGTATTGAAAAATGCAAAGTAAATAAAACACGATATTTAGGATATATTCTTTAAAAGACCGCCTTTTGAACAGCCAGTCAGAATGGCCGAGTGGTCTAAGGCGCCAGACTCAAGGTTCAAAGCCTTCCACCATCCGGTGGAATACATGGGTGTTCTGGTCTCCGAATGGAGGCGTGGGTTCGAACCCCACTTCTGACATATTCTTTTATTCAAACGAATTTAAACAGTAATATCTTAAAATCAAGGTAAGTTATACGTGCTGCCCAAAGCGGGGGTCTAAGGAGCGGCTATTTTTAAAACTCATAAGAGCGGCCTTTTTGAAATGAAAATGAGACCCTTAGGAGCGGCGATCGTCTTTTTTGTTTTCATCGGCTTTTTCGATGACGAGGAGCGCCGATCAGCTTTTTAAACATGAAAATGAGACCCTTAGGAGCGAGCGGCCGGATCGGATCTGAAAAAAGGGGTCTGTGAAAGGACAATGCAATCCAGACAAATTGTTGTATACTCTATAAGACACTAAATATAATGAATAGTCTCTGAAAATTTGAGCAAAATCGGTCGAGAAATAAGAAAACTATGGCTCTTTGAAAAGAGCCATGTATTTCTTTGAGTGACTCAAATTGGCAACGCACTCTGGTAAAGTCCCCATACATTTTGTACACAAAATTTCAGTTTTGTTCAATTTTCTCAAAATGTATGTTTACCCTTCGTTCGAGTTCAACATATGTTTTGAAGAATGCTTTTATACATAACATATCATGAGTTGGGGGAATGGAAAAATGTGACTATGAAGAAAACTGTAAAAATGGGAACATTATGGGGAGTTGTCCACACACTTATCAGAGTGCGTTGCCAATTTGAGTTTCCCATAGGAATAAATGGACATCTTCAAAGAGCCGTAGTTTTCTTGTTTCTTACCCAATTATGCTCTAACTTTCAGAGATTCTTCTTCTTAATCTCTTCAAGACTATGAAAGCAACATTTTGCTTGGG
Organism: Echinarachnius parma; assembly: GCA_037951105.1. Taxonomy (NCBI): domain Eukaryota; kingdom Metazoa; phylum Echinodermata; class Echinoidea; order Clypeasteroida; family Echinarachniidae; genus Echinarachnius; species Echinarachnius parma. The sequence goes on along the minus strand of JBAMJV010009024.1, from coordinate 1,188 downwards.
TTTCATTGCCCTTTAAGTGGCACATACCGTCCCGTAATATACACGAGTACCCCCCCCCCCCCCCCCCCCCCCTCCTCTCCGGGGGTAAAGTCATAGGCGTACCAAGGGTGGGGGGGAGGGGGGGGGGGGTTAATCCCCCCCCCTTGACGAAAAACAATTTTTTTTTGGCCCAAGGGGGGGGGGGGGGGGGGGGGGGGGGGTGTTCCAACCCTAGACAACTCTCAATCAGTGGTCTCGGTCGTGATCTTGAACATTTTGCCGACGGACACAATTACAACAAAACACCATTCTCCTGCTTTTATAAAAAATAAAAAAAAAACATAATTATAGATATGAAGCGGAAATTCGAAACGGAAATGTAATTATATATTACTTTTCTTTAGTTCGATATGTTGGCGAGAGGTTTAAAGGGATGTATTAAGTTAAACTTTTGACTCGACCTGATTCGCTATATATTATAGCGACTCTAGTTGGTTTTCATTCCTTTCCATGCTGCTTTCATCTGAACAGAAGTATGAAATGATTTATTTCTTCAAATTTCTACTTCATTATTGAGACGTTTATCATTTGAAAATTGTTGTTAGCATTAGTCAACTGTATTTCTCAATAGTTTCTCTGAATTTTACAATTTAAAGAACACACATTTTACAAATAAATATTAGTATTGGAAAATGCAAAGTAAATCAAACACAATATTTAGGATATATTCTTCAAAAGATCGCCTTTTCATCAGCCAGTCAGAATGGCCGAGTGGTCTAAGGCGCCAGACTCAAGGTTCAAAGCCTTCCACCATCCGGTGGAATCCATGGGTGTTCTGGTCTCCGAATGGAGGCGTGGGTTCGAACCCCACTTCTGACATATTCTTTTATTCAAACGAATTTAAACAGTAATATCTTAAAATCAAGGTAAGTTATAGTGCTGCCCAAAACGGGGGTCTAAGGAGCGGCTATTTTTAAAACTCATAGGAGCGGCCTTTTTAAAATGAAAATGAGATCGGCGATCGGCGATCGTCTATTTTTTTTCATCGGCTTTTTCGATGACGAGGAGCGCCGATCAGCTTTTTAAACATGAAAATGAGACCCTTAGTAGCGGCTGGATCGGATCTGAAAAAGGGGGTCTGTGAAGTGGCACATACCGTCCCGTACTGCCCATATACACGAGTACCCCCCCCCCCCCCCCCTCCTCTCC